>JAHWFP010201267.1:18420-36643 GCA_023313725.1 Lithobius niger | reverse complement strand
TTTTTTAAAGCATTCCTCAGACTTTGTCACGGCGGTGGGCGCCATATGACTAAGCACCCTCAGGTAGCTACCGGTTCCCTACACAGAAGCGTTAGAGTGAAAAGGGGAAGTTGCATCAGAGAACGCGTTGGGCGGCTACAAAGGGCCCAATGCGATAGAGTCCGTCTGCATGATATGACATATCCCGGAGGTAATGGGAAGTGAAAACAGTGGGATTGTGCCAAGATGCTGCTTGCATGATGTCAGAGATCGGAATGTTGCTGTAGTGTGCTCATGAAGCTGAGATGGCACGAAGCTGATGCACCTTCAGTTGCACAATTGATATCGAGAGCATCGTAGGCTTGAACGATGACAGTTTTGAGCCATGTTGCAATAATTCTGGCGGAGGTAATGCCAGTTCTAAGGTTGAAGGGTATAAACAGTTGAGTTCGGTCCCTACGGATTGGTTTGGATGCTTTGGGATAAAAACGGACAACTCACGCCAGACAAAGTGCTCTTTCCTGTTCATCACCCAGAATGTTGGATAAAGAAGGGATGATGAAAGGTCGCTTGTTCGTTAGGTTTCTGCGTTTTTGCCCGAAATGCAGCATGTGGAGTAAGGGTAACGCCGGTGTAGTTGCCCAGGAAGAAGCAATCAGAGGCTGTTGCGGACAAAATTTGGAGTTCTCCGCAACACAAGCATGCGGCCAAAGCAACAAGGAACAGTTTTCCTGGTAAGATGGCTAAGCTGACAGGTCCCCATGGGTTCATAGGGGGAGCGAGTAATGCGGAGAGGACGATAGAGAGGTCCCAGTAGGGAAATTGTTGTCGAAGTCGTGGTCTATCAAGTTGGAAAGAGTAAATTAGGGAAGAAATCCGTTAATCAGTAAGAAGGTTATGTTTGCCTGCGGCCTTAAAAACTGCATTTAGGGCCAATCGATAAACAAGGATAGTAGATCCTCGAAAACCGCTCTTGAAGAGCGACGTTAGGAATAGGAGCAGGTCGGCCGTAGGGGATTGACTGGATTGATCTTTGCCTTGATACACCAATGAAACCAGCTTTTCCAATGGCGGTCGTAAATTTTGTTGGTAGAGGATCTAATGGTACGAGAGGCGATGTGAATGGCCTCGTCTTCAAAAATGTCTGTTGCTCGGAGAAGCTTGACGATAGTAGCCACCTATGAAGTCAAAGCGCTTGAGGGTTCGGGTGAAGGATCGATTCCCTGGCTCGAGATAACAGGTTCGGTGTGAGAGGCAGTGTCTTCGGAGGTCGACGAGCAGGCTCAAGAGCAGACGGAACCATGCTGCCATGGGCCAATTCGGGGCAATGAGGATGAACCGGCCGTTCGAGTTGGCGATTTTGCGGAGAACCAAGGGTAACAGGCGTGGGGGAGGGAATGCGTAAGTGAACAGATGATTCCAATCGAGTGTGAGAGCATCTATTGCCCACGCTCGAGGATCAGAAATCGAGCTGACGAAGTGAGGAAGTCTGGCATTGAACCTCGTGGCGAATAGGTCTAACATTGGACGACCCCAGGTAGTGAACAGAGCGTTGCAAACAGCGGAGTGAAGCGTCCACTCGCCAGTCGGTGGTGTGAGGTGAGAAAGGGATTACATTCAGGTTGCTGGGTATATGAAGGGAAGCAGACAAATTTGATGTTGAACGCAAAACTAGAAGATTTGGGACGTGAGATGATGGAGGGATCAAGAACGGGTCCCGCCGCCCTTCCGTAGATACATAACCGCAGTTGTGTTGTCGATGTGAGCTTGAACTATGCGTCCGGAGACACAGGGCTGGAAATGTTGGAGACTGTTGAGGACTGCTCGTAGTTCCAAGAGGTTGATATGGTCGGTTGGTTCGGTCTCTCATGTGTTGGAGACGGTCATGATACCGATGTGGGCTCCCCATCCCACAAGGGATGCATCTGTGAACAGACGAACTTGGGGGATTGGTTCGTGAAGGGGAACCCAGGCAGTAAGGTTCGTGGCAACGAGCCACCAATTGATTGTGTCGATTGGAAAAGAGGGATCGATCTTTTGAGGTGGCAGAAGTAACGCTGTCTGGGGATTGCCCCATTGCAGTAATCGGTAGTGGTGGAGCGGACGTGCCATCCACCTGCCATAGGGGACTAGATCTGCAAAGGAATCGATGATACCCACGATTGATGCAAGATCCCGGAAGGTGTGGAGAGATTGATGGAGGAATGAGCGAAGAGCAAGGAGGTGGTTGCTGATTCGTTCCAGTGACGGCATTACGGATACTCGAATGAGATCGAAGAGTACCCCTAGGAACACGAAGGACTGAACTGGTTGCAGTCTTGATTTCGGGAAATTAATGCCCAGGCCTAATCGGTGAAAAAGAGACGCAACAATTTGGACGTTGGTGGTGAGGTTTGCAGGGCTGGGATGGGGAACAAGACAGTCGTCGAGAAATTCATGAATTCGAATGCCTTGTTGGTGGAGATGAGCAAGGACGGGTCGTAGCAAGAGGGTAAATGTCCGAGGAGCGCGTTCAAACCGAACGGGAGGCAGAGAAATCCGTAAACAGCTCCGTCGTGAAGAAACCGAAATAGGAGGCAGAGACATAAATGGGAACCGTAGCCCGACGAGGAAGGAATAAAGCTGAACCAAAGTAGAGTTTAGCATCCGCTGTGAAGAACTCTTGATTCAGGGTATGTGTCGAAGTTGCGTGGGTTAGCGGTTCCCTCTCCAATGGGACGAAAGAAAAAGATTTCACGACCGGGTCTGGGAGGTGGTGGTTCCTTATCCAATTCAAGGGGCGATCCGTTACCCTAGAGAATACCACCATTGCGTAGCAGGGTAGTGAGTAACGTAGTTGATTGTCATAGTAATGGTGGTTGATGAGGGAGTTAGTCGTGGAGACCAAATCCATAGCCTGTAGCAAGTCCCCGGTTCTTGCCAATGGGATCGGGAACATTCTTAGGCTTGTACAGGAAACAATCAGGAACTATGCCTTCGACTGTTTTGAGTAAGTCGGGTAACGGGATGTCAGTAGGATCGGGGTCTCCTAGGAATGGTGGTTCCTGATCCGGAAGGGAACGGTCCGCTGAGTAATAAGAATCGTGTACACTACCGTCGTGAGACGGGGAACCATGAACGTGATCGGGACCCGGCACGGTAGGAAACTGCTGGTAACGGCGGATCAATTACCCTATGAGAGGGACCGGCGTCGTCGGTATGTGACATCCGTGGTACTTTAGCAACCCAAGCTGAGGTGTAGTCGGAGACCGGAGGTGTCTTTCGCTTAAAGATGTGAAGAGAAGAATCCATGAGGCTGTGAACTTGTGGGCTCGAAAGCGGACCGCTAGCGTGTGGCGGAACCGATCGAGCACTGTGAGAGGATCGCGAAGACAAGTCGAGCTGTACTAAGGGAACGGAGGATGCTTTAGCAGCTACTTTACGTGCTTTAACTAGAAGCTTAAGTCTGGCGTATGATTCCGTTGCTTGAGCAAGTTCTTCACTAACGGAACGTAAGTCACAAGCAGGAGGAGGTTGGCACCAGGAACCGGCGAAGATGATACTGTGTCCACAGGAGGAGGGGGAACCGAAGGTTCAGAAAGGAACGGGTTCCCTGGCGGTAATTGAGAATCGAGTGGTTCAGGTTTTGCTGTGAGTTCCAAAAAACCTCAACAACAGTTGGGTCCAGTTGCAAAAAGAGAACCGGAGATGAAGAATGAGGATGACGGGTCAAAGACCCTTCCTTAGGAGCGCCTTTAACCCTGGGCATGGTGGAGACCGAGAACCGAGGATCGATTGCCGGGTAATCGAGAACCGTAATTCCTTCCTGGAGTGATGTTAACAGCGTCATCGTAGAGAAGAAAAGGTGAGCAATTGCGCTCCGCTTCGATTTATATATGAGGAGGCTGCGCAGTTGGATGCGCAGTAGGTAGCGACACGGAAGATATCGTCGATTTAATTTCTCTAGATAAAACAGCATTAGGAGAAGAGAATGCTTTAAAAAAGGTAATGTATTATTTTCACGGCAACTAGAAACTATCTTCAACCAGTCTTTGCTGGTACGATATGTTTTTGATTGCCTTTGAAAATATACATTACCTGTTTTTATTTATGCACTCAACAGACTTCGTCACAGGAGAGGTGGACCTTGGTGACGGGTGCCCTAGCAACAGACTGGCTACCCTGAAGTCAACTTGACTCAACGAACTTGAAAGCAACCGGATCGGAGGGGTTAAAGATGTTCCTGTAGGTCTTGAGAGGTTTGGTGGAGAAACCGAGCGGTGTAGGTACGTCGGAGGCATCGGTTGCTTACGGAACTGGACTGGATACAGAAGAACCTGCCGGAATAAGCGGTTGCAAACAGGTTCCAGGGTAAAAGGAGAAACAGTTGCCAATAGATGACTGAAACCCTTTAGGGATCATTGAAGAGACAAAGTCACCTCAATAAGACGTTTTTTTTTTAACGAAGAGGGAAACAAAATCTATCTTAACATAGTCTTGTACTGGTAAGGATGGCAGACTCTGATCAGAAAGGAAACAGAGGTGGTGTATCAGGTGCAGGAATGGGTTGCGTTCCGAGGCAGCCGAAGTTCTGGCTGGTGCTAGATAAAATAAGTAGATGTTTGGCTTGGTGACATGCCGGAAGAAGAGTCAGAAGTGGGACCGAATGTAGGTCCGTGAAGATGGGGACGGGTTGGATCGTGGATTACCACTACTGGAAAGGTGCCCGAACGCATGTGTAACAGAAGGGGTGTTCCTACCAATCGAGATGGGTTGAGACAACAGTCCTTGGGAGCATTTACCAAGGATGCTAAGGGAAATGCAGTATTGCGGATGACACATGTTTGGAAAAAGGCAAGAAGAGCCAAGATAGTGAGATGGTCCGGTCAGAAAGCGGAGTATTAAGGTGGTCCGCTTGGAGGATTGCAAAGAACAGCCTGTGCCCGGAAGGCAGAGGGCAGTGATAATTCCTCTTGTCCGAAAAAATTGGCATTGCTTAAAGGGAACAATGTGGGACCAGGGATCGAAAGAAAGGCGTAGGAGAAGGTCAAGGATCGGCGAAGCGGCTAGAAGACAAAATCTGTATTCATTAGTGGTTGAGGGCGTGTTCTAGGAAGAAGGCAGGAACAAGCGGATTGGTGCCGGCAAAGGAATAGATACGCTGGTCCATTCTGGTGTACCCGGTTACTGATATTACTAGCCAAGGGTAAATTTTTCTTGCTGTTGGCGAAGGAGTAGGATACTGGAACGACCAAAATCATTAGTTTAGGTGCGCTGACTCGTAGACATGGAGACTAACGAAAAACAAGGTCGGGTAGGTATGTCCTTTCTTGAAGGTGTGGAGAGATATCCACGAGTGCATGTGTTTGTCGTGTGGAGCGGGATTCTGTATTCGGGCAGGCAGCGAAGCGTGTGGTGATGGAGGGTTTCAGTGAGCAGGAGGATGGATCCAGAGGAGTGAGGAAGAGACCGTCGTCTTGGCAGTGGCCTTCCCAGTCATCACCCAGAGGCATGCAGAACGATCCTTGGTGTGAAAGGGCTGTACTAGTGGGAACAAAGGACTCGACTAGTGGCAGAGTGGTTGCACGGAATAGAAGACGTGGTGGCTGTGTGAATGGACAGAGACGGCGCAGATGAAGTTGAACAGAAAGGGAGCGAACAATAATATTGGTGGGTCGAGTGAGTCTAGTGTTGATAATGCAGGGGATCGCTATGCTGGAGGAAAAGGCCCTAAGAGAATAGGGGACATAGGTGGTGCTGGATGAACTGCCAGATTAATCAATGTCTCTGCAACCAGTGTCATTGTAGAACGGATAGCAGGCTAGGGGGCCGAAGCGGAGTGAGACGAGGAGCGAGTAAACAACGATAGCTGAGGGTGGAGGCTAAAGAAGGAGGACCGATGACTGATGACTTTGCTAATGGTGGTGTGTCGGTCGCACGGGATAGGAGGCATGATGACGTGCTTACGGTAAGCTGATTCGGGAGCGAAGCGAGGCGAAGGAAGAAGAAATGTGCAGCGCGTGGGATCAATCCGGGAGTAGTGGAAGCAAGGGATGGTGAGGCGTCTTCGCCGGGAACCGTAAAGTCATAGATGGCTGTATTGCTCAATCTAATATACTATGCTGAGTTCTGGAGCCCTGAGATTGCTGAGGTTGATTTATTGTTACCTTGGGATGGAGACCCAACATGATGTTGGAAGAGAGGGGATTAGGTTGTTGTGTTCATGTTACCGTACCGACGGATTGACGACTGGAGCGTGGCGAGGAGCCAGGATCGCTTGGGCGGCGCGGGCCGTAGCCGGGAACTGCAAAGTCCAAAAGTGGGAATGGGGGGATCGAGCCTTGGTAAACAATACGAAGCAGAAGACAGGATTGTGATGGCTAGAACAATGGTTTGCGGAGCGAACCTGGGGTGTTTAGGTGCCAAGCAGTGGTGAACTGTTAAAAGTATGTGTAAACCAAATGCCGGACCGTGATGCTGGATCTGGAGGATCACGGGAAGGATTCCAGAACGATGTTATCCTTAGTGATCGCAGGTAAACTGTTGGGATGTGGAGCAGAGACGTAGGATCCACGGAGATTTGAGTTGATAGTACAATAAGAACGGTACTTCCTGACCCGGAGGATTGAGCGGAGTAGATGGTAGGTGGACATGAGGACTTGGACTTGCTGAGGAGCCATGTGTAGTACAGCCGTATAGGACGAAGCAGAAGAAAAGCCGATCGAGCCGCACCGTCCGAGTCTATACCTGGAAAGGGCTGCGCAGTAGGGTGTGCAGAAGGTGGCGGCGCGGATGGATATCATATCTTTTCTGCAAACAACAGTATAAAATGCTGGAAGGATAGATAAGCGAAAGTTGATAACACAAGGCTTGACAGTAGGCGATGAAATGGCTAAGTCCAAAGAGGCTGCGCAGAAGTAATGCGCAGCGGGCAGCAATGCCAGCAACGCCCGTAGCAGCCACTCGAGAGGATCGAGGGAGTGAGATCGAGGAGTGTAGGATCGAAGAAACTAGGGATCGAAGGAGTGAGGGTTCAGAGAGATGGAAGCAACATGAGCCCACTCCGGACTGCGGGCCCGTCATAAGATGGAGACTTTTGACAAGCTACGACTCTAACTTGGGCAGCTACAGAGTATCGACATAACGGACAGTGGGAAGGAAGAGTTTAGATTGTGAATCTGCCATAGATGGTGGTGAGGACGGGCGGAGCATTCCTGTAAATAATGACCTACACAGGGCTAACCTAGCCAAGGGCACTCAGACTCCCTCTCTGAGGAGCGCAGGGACCGAGATCAGATGGGAAAAGGAGCTTCCTCTCCCCCCCCCCCTTTTGTTCTTGGCCCAGACCCTGAGTCTAACGTGAAGGGGATGACGAGGAGCGTGAGGATCGTGAAACATCTCATTCCAGAAGACAGTGTGAGCTTGTAGTAGAAGAACAGCAGTGGGAAGAACCCTAAACCGGATCGGTTACGGGGATTGGAGCTAGTTGCAGAGAAGGTTGGCAGAGTAGAAGACCGCTGGCTAGTGAGCCGCTGCCAGGCGGAGTGTAGCAAAGGCAAGCAGACTGTTGACAGGAGGATCGCCGGCTAGTGGTTTGCTGTTGAGCGGAGCATTAGCAGACGGTGGCAACAGAGTGATGGACGAGCGGCCCCGGATTGATAATGCATTTAAGGACGGCGGAGGGATTGGGTCCGTAAGAGGGAATGGAGCCTCGATAGGGGCATGGGACGTAGGTGAAAAATCAAAGGAAGGTGTTGGGATGGAATCCCCAAAGGGGAGTGAAGCTTCCAATAGGCTCGGATCCGCAGAGGGTTTGTCAAAAATGTCTAAAGCTTGAACCGGGACCTCAGAGATAATCGGGGCAGCATGCAAAGACGGGGGCGTTATGATGGTCGCGGCGTGAGGCCGGCTACGGCGTGATGCAAGAGGATCGTCGATGAAGGCTGTCACCCGATGGATCGATCCTAAGCAGACCGTTGGAGAACGTCCCCAACTGTAGAGTAGCTGTAGAGATGTCACGAACTGCCTTGGTCATGAACCAAGAGCACACCCCGCACACCAGAGGTTGTGAAGGGGCCCAAGGAACTGAGTAAGGGATGGTGGATCAACGGATGGTGAATCGAGCAGAGGATCGCTGCCAAGGAATTACCAATTTGCCATCCAGCGGATAGATCCCAAGCGGATCGTCGCATAGCCAATCCCTTTGCAGTCCAATTAAGGGAGGCACAAGCCGCTCCGGACAGTAATCAAGAGCGCGCCCCACACATCGAAGATGTGAGGGGGCCCAAGGAACGGATCGGGGAACGGTGGCTCGAGGATCGAAGGGTCGGAGGCATAGGATAGTTGAACAAAGAGCAACGGAAGGGCAGCCGCATCGTGGAGCAGCAGAGAAAAAGACATGAGGATCGATGCTACGCCAGCATTTATATAGGGAGGACTGCGTCTGTGCATGCGCAGTGGTATAACGACGGGACTGGCAGGGAAGCCAACTTTCTTTTCTCTGGAAAAAGCAATGAGAACCCAGGAGTGTGCATAAATAAAAACAGGTAATGTATATTTTGAAGGCAATATTTTGAAGGCAATCAAAAAAATTTTTCGGTGTAATAATTACCGTTCCCCCCCCCCCCCTACTTTTTAGTGCTTATTTTGACACTACTCCAGAAATCGAATTACTTCATCATGTGTTTTTAAAAATAAAATGGCCTAGATATATTAAAAAAAAAAAAGGTTTTATTAGGTGTATTTTATGTACAGATCACTGGCTTATTTTTGACACTGGTGTAACAAGTTGCCAAAATAATTCTTTTATCAAAGTTAGAAATGATTCATCAGCTCTCTACTGTTCTCTTTTCCATCCTTGAGGGGAAAAAAATATGTGGTTCATGTGTGGGCCACACTTGTTTATATTTTCTTGGTGGGCAATTAACAACCCAGTTAATATACGGTACCAAGCCAAGTAGCGGGTTTTTTTTTCCGAATAGCTCGGCTCACAGAGGTCTCATGGACTTGTGGTTGGGCATGGCTATGGAAATTTCAACAAGGCTTGCGAAACGATTACAAGCGCCAAAAGAGCAGAATCTTGACTCGATATCGTACCGACTTGTGTGGTTTATCATTTCATACCAACGGAATTAATCTAACAGAATGCAACTAAACATATTCAATTTTGTTTTTATTTTCTATTTTCGGTTTTGGACGTAGGTCATGGAAACAAAATTAGACAGTAATTGTTTTGGTTCCCGCAGCCAGAAACTAAATATATGGACGATAGCTCTGATAAGGTTTCCCCGGTCACTATTTTCCCCAAGTTTACCCAGGCGGCAGAGCATTTTTGCACACACAAGTTTTCGCTGGCAAGATTCCCAAAGACTCCATCCACTCTTGGTGATATCAATGGCATTTTTCAATAATGCCAAGTCAAAATGAAGGGATGGGAGGAGGTATCAAATAATGGGGAGGGAAACAGCTCGTCTGGGAGCAAAATTTACTTGAGCAGTTGACATAAAAAATATATAGGTTCTTTCAAGCTAAGTAATGTGCGACCGAGATAACTTAATAAATAAGGCTGTACCGAACAAGAATTTTTTAACCGAACCGAACCAAACCTTACATGAGCCGAACGCCGAACACATCCGAATCGAACAAACTGTAGCAAAAAAAAATAAATAAACCTGCAAAATAAGATTCAAAACAACTTGGTTCAACTTGGTTCACCAAGTTAAACAACTTGGTTCACAAAGATTCATATTTAGTTATTTACCATACTACAAGTTTCTCAACAAATGCTGTTGTGTGGACTTGTAAGTGAACAGCTGTGAAAAATCTCCTGTGCCTTTCCATTTTCCCTCATAACCTCTGAACGGTTACAGGCAGGAACTTGTGGTTTAGCCAAGGAAAAGCTGGTGAGCGAAAAACCTTCAAAATGGTACATTAAAATATCAAAATCCGCCAACAAAAAGTGGAAATAAGTTCGGCTCGATATTTTTCTTTTTGAAACGCCAAACACCGATGCAAACACCCTCTGTTCGGCAATGTTCGGTACAACCTTACTAATAAACAAACTGCCCACACACACACACCTGTAAACTAAACATTTCACTTTGCATCCTTTAAAGTCTACCTGATATTAAACACATGTAATCTGTAGGCCTCTCAACAAGCCGACAAATGTTTCTTATCACGGCTCAGTGGAAGAAAGAAGCCAGTGAATGAATAAATTGCAACTGCTGCAAAACAAAACAGCTTAATTCAATATTTCTTGCTGAAAATTGATCACTGTCAGCAGTTACTCTTTTCAGTACGTAATCACAACAAACAAACAAAAACGTCAGGCCCGTCTTCAAAACTTTAATCACTGTCACTACCGAAGATCTCCTCTTCATCTCGTTTCTTCTTCTCCTCTTCATCAGCTTCGCTTTCACTCTCACTGCCACTTTCACTTTCGCTACCACTTGCACTGGCAGCTGCCTTGCTGCTAGCGGCTGAACTGCTACTACTGCTGCTGCTGCTTTCATAGCCTTTCTCCCTTTCTTTAGCTTTGTCTTCATCTTCCTCCTTTTCGTCGTCTTCGGCTTCTGATACTTCTTTCGCTGCTTCTTCTTCTTCTTCTTCTTCTTTGTCACTAGCTTCAGCTTCCTTGTCGCTCTCTGCATCACTTTCGTTATCAGCCTGTTCCATTTCTTGGTCGCTCTCCGCTTTTTCACTGCCGCTCTCCGCTTTATCACTCTTGTCGCTTTTCTCGCTCTCAGTTTCCATTTTTGCGTCTTCTACAAAAAAAAAAAAATAAGACCATTTTAAAATCAGTATCAACACATGGTTTACGATACAAAAAAATCAGCTACGACTACCTACAGCTGATTGTTCAAATTTACATCATCAGGAGAGGGGTAGGGAAACAGGAGTAATGGTAAAACCAGGATGATCTTTTCCCAACACGCTATGGCCAATGAAAATAGTATGTTGGCAGTACAGTAGATGATGCTCTTCCCATTAGTCGTTAAATTTACATTAGCGAGTACCATATTGTCTCATGTATAAACATAAAACAGGTGTTTTTTTTCCAAAATGTCGTGCCTCAAAAAGCAACCAGCAATTTATATGCGATCACGAACGTCATTTTGCTTAATAATTGGGTGATTCTGACATTCAACTGCACCATTTTAATAGGTTTCTCCCAAGACAGTGCGAACTTGTGGTAACAACCAAAACAAACACTTCATCCAAATAGAAAAGAAAAATTCTTGAGCAGTTGTCATTTTAACGAGACTTGGTGTACGAATTATACTAAGAGTATGAAGTGCTCGTCTGGTGATTAATTAATTTTTAGCATTTTAACATATGTACATATTGATGATATTGATCATCAGGATCACGCAAAGAAAATGGGGTTTTATCCCTAAAAATAGTTTTTACTTGTTCTAAAATACTTGCCAGTATTTCCATGCTTTCTTGTTCCAACTTTTAATAATTAAATGCCCTCTAGGTCCTTGCAGTGGCACTCTCTGGGGGACCCTGTTTCTCGCTTCCTTACAGTTTGTCTCACTACACCAATGGCTTGTTCACCCATGTAAGTATTTTAGGATGCGTAAAACTATTTTTAGGGGTAAAATGCCGTTTTACTGCTATCCTAAAATACTTGCCTTTATTTCCATGCTGAATTTGTCGAACCCATGTTGGTCATCGAACCGCGCACATTGCAAGGCTTAATCGAACATCCCCTTACCAGATTATCAGATTATTACCTGGGACCACATGACGGCCGTCAGCCAGTCTCATAAGTGGGAACCCCAATCCGAGGTTGAAGCATCTGTGAACAGGTTGAAATCCAGGGCGGGCGGGGCAGACCAGCACCCCTGCCTGCAGGTTCCTCACATCCTGCTACCTTCCCAATGCCTCCAGGGAATGTGAAGCAATGGAATCGGGTCCTCCCACTGATGTGAGGCAACCACGTTTCCCTCCAAACCAATGGAGCTAGCGGGCTTTCCACCCAGGTTGCACATGCGTCTATCTGGCCTCTTACGCGGGAATGTAACCTAGCTGAAATCGCTGAGAGTGCCCAAAAATCTCAAGAGTGCTTCCCGTAGCTGTTCCACATGCTGTTGTGTATGTAGAGCAGACAGTGAATGCTTGCAGGTCGAATGCCACTCCCAGCACGACGAACTTCTGATCTGGCAACCACCTGGACTTCATCTTGTTCACACTCGGTCCCAGTTGTTGCAGTCATTGTGTCCTTGCTAAGGCCGTCCCGACACTGTGCCCCAACAGCCAATTGGCGAGATAAGCATACGGGATCAGCAGCCGGAGTAGGCAGGCCAGGACTGTGTTGCATCATGACTGTGAAAACGTGGGGCGCCGTACACAGGCCACAGGGTAAAACCTCTGCCAAACTAGCCAAAAAAAGGTGGATGACCAACAGGTGTTAAGAGCATATGCAGGTTCAAGCCCTCTAACTCGACTGAGATCGTCAAGTCCTGCAGTCATAATGCTTCCCGAATGGACGCCAACGTCTCCGTCTTGAAATGGTCAGCTTGGATAAACCCGTTGAGGTATTGCAGACTGAAAATTAGTTTGTGCTCCCCCCCCCCTCATTTTCATTGGAATGACTCGGGCGGTGCTGAAGAACCCTGAGGTGTTGTCAACGACTCACTCCCGTTCGCAGGAGTTCATGCACCTCTGCTGCAAAATGTTCTAATCGCCATAACAGCCAAGCTTGGGGGGGGGGGTTACAGTGACGGGAGGTAGATGCACGAAGCATGGGGTACAACCTTCTTGCACTATGTTTAACACGTACACGTGCCAACAGGAAGTGATGCATCGTCAAGCTCCGAGGTGGTGCTTTAGCTTTCCCCCACTTGGTAATGGAAGAACGGGCCCCCACTTGGTAATGGAAGAACGGGGCGGTGGGGGAGGAGGGGAAGCACTTAGAGATCACAAGTTCTGAGGGGGGGAAGAGTTATTCATGGCCACGCCCCCAGTTGAAGGCGCCCCACCCGGACTGTCTACGCGACCCAGACTCTTCCTGTCGCGGTTGACTCTGGCCGGGCCTGCTGGCTCCCACCGAAGACCCCTGGAGTTATCTGGGGGACTATTGTCTGGGTAATGCCGCCAACTCACAAAATGGCCTCCATTGCGCAGTTGAGCCACAAAACCCCCGACTTCCTCTTGATTTACTGTGCGATGGACCCACTAGTGGCTTAATCTTGTCTCTAGGGTTGAGCGCAATTGTGAGTAGCTTACCGTTAAATAGAAGTGAGGACTTGTGGACCGGCAGGAGGCGGAAGTTCTTCAACGTGTCCTTATAGATACCATTCCTAGCTGTGTTCAGGTACGAAGCACCAAACTGAATAAAGACTGAGTTCCCTAGTTAATAGCTCACTGTGGAACTCTGAGGCCTTTCACATAAGTTTGTCAGCACTCTATAGCTCGCATAAGTCCCTGCTTTCTGGCAGAACCACGAGAAAGGCCTTGAGTTTTGCAGTTGCCACTGAGTAAAGCAAATCCGCTGTCGAGGTGGCTCGTAGGCTTGCCCTCATGATCCTCTTATCTTCCTCAAACTATCACAGCAACTTTCACACATTGAGGTTTCACTAACACTTAATTCATGGCCATGCGACAGTCTTGTGATACGTATTCGGTCTTGTTGAACGTGCGTTAGTGACGTGATCGTGACACCTCCGCATTCGAAGCAGTGAAAAAAAACCTGGCCTTTACTAAGGTCCAGCGGGGGAAGAGGATCTACTGTCGAGAGCACCTTCTCTTTATCTCTTAATGTGCCACCCGTCGCGAGCAACTAACGGTAGACCATCTAAGACTGTGTTAAGTTCAGCGGTAGTTTCGCCACACAGTCAAGAGTTGGCAATACATCCAAGAACACCATCTTGGGGCAAAACAAGTTCGGCACAGACGCATTACCTCCACCACTACCCATTTCCACTCTATTGCCTCCATTGGGATTTCGGGTGGCTCGGAAACAACCGACCGGTTGTCGGACACATCAATACCACTATCCACGTTTACACGCACTACTGGATGTACACTGAACTCGTCTCCCGCCACAACAGTACCAGCCGTCATATTTGCCAGAGCATGTGGAGCCACTGAAAAATGACCCAAGCACACAGTCCCAGCTGCACTTCTGACTGAAGGCAGTGCTGGAGAAGGGAGAGGCGGAGATTGTAAGAACTGGTTCTAAGCCAGTGCATAAAATTGACCCACACAGGCTAATCCTGGCTGCCACTATCAGTTATAAGGCCATTGCCCACCAGCCGGAAACTGGTTCAAACCACCTCTCCAACCCTGGCAAGTCCTTGCTCCCCATAGACTAAAGAATTGCATATGACTGTCCGACAGGCAGTTCCGACGTTGCACACGCCTGCAGGCTACTGCCCGCCCGAGCGGGCTGGCTGTCTGATACAAGTTGGGGGAGATCCGGGAACTGTGCGACGTCCTCCCCAACTCGACTGGAGGTAGGGAGTGTAACCAGGCCCGGCTGGGCCACCTGACTGGGTAGCCGTCCCTTGGCGCGACCGAGCTAGCCGTACCAGTCGTGGTTAAGTCTGACAAGTTCATTCGTAACCGTTTAGGTGAACAAGCAAAAACATCGTCACTACCACACTTACTTGCTAACACACAATCCAGTCTAGGTGGCGACAAATCCAGGGTGAGCTGAAACCACTTACACAATGTCGTCCTCCAGTAAGACGTCGGGGACCGATTCACCGATTGCCAACAAGTCCTCACCACATGGTCGCGTTATAGCCGATGATTTCGAGGCACTAGCCACACAGTTGTTGCCTGAAAGTTTCTGCCAGCCCGAAAAACTTCTTGAATGTGGAAAGAATTCCGAGTGAATAGCTAACGGACGACTGGCTTGGAGTTTATCAAACTGTTCTGCCACACGCTGAGCCACTGCGGTCACCACAGCCGGTACCAGTCCAATCGTTATCGATAGGTCTCCGGCCGACTTCGACACAAAGGAATCATCCGGAGCAGACTTCAAAACAAGGGATTCCTCTTTTTCCGATTATTGGATTAAGACGAGCCATTAAAGGAGTATTCGAATTCGTCCTCCCATAGTTCGAAGCAGGGAGTACCGAAGCAGAATGAGGCAAAGCTGCCTCCAACGTCGCCAATACTCTTTGTCTACGACGAAGTTTCATCCGTTTGTCAGAGCACGCCCACTTGTTTTCTATGTCTTTCCAGCACAATATTCGGCACACTGATATTCGTAAAAGTTACATACTCTGCACCCTCTGCACAATGCATTCAGATCCTTATTAAGACGACGGGCTCACTTCATTCCCTCCTTGCCTGGGCAAGAACTCGATGACACCATTAAACCTAAAGTTTGAGCGATGGCGAAGCAGCGACGTGCACACGACCCGTCCCAAACAAATTTTGTGCGCCCCAGGGAGCACAGTTGCAAAGACCTAGAATCGCATTTAACTAATAAAATTAAGGCTGTACCGATCCAATCATTACGATCCAGTAATCGCCGATCAGTGTGATCGGATTGATCGGCAAAACTATCCTATTTTACCAGTAACGAATCCAATCAAAACGCCCTCAAACTTATCATACAGACACTATTCTATTTAATTTTCTACATCGTATTTGTAATAATTGTCATAAAGAATTAACAGCTCCTGTTCAGTTATTTCGAATACCTACTAATTATAATTTGTTAGCATGAACTTTTTAGCAGCAAAGACATTTTCACGATCGCAACGTGGAGAAAAGAATTTCGAGCGCTTAAGTCATCATTGGGTGCTGTACTTCCTGCCCGGCTCGCGCAAGCCTGCAAGTGTCAGTTGAGCAAAGCCTTCGTGTGCATGTGCACTATGGTTGCTTTCCGACTGAATCGCGCAAATGCTGCAATGTTTCCATTCAGTCTGCTGGTTCTGTCCGCTAAGTTTCTTGTCAAGAAAAGTTCATTGGAAACCGAGATTTGTCTAACTTTATTTTCGACTCCCGGTAGACGTACTGCAACTTCGCATCCGGCAAGTCGCTCCACTACGAAAAATACAGGCCTAAGCGTATGCATGGTAATCATATAGAAAATAGTCGATTTTTGTTTATGATTGGCAGGTTTTTTAATTGATCGTATCAGAATGATCGATCAACCAGAGATCGGCTAGGTTTACGTTTCTCCACTGATCGGGTCAAGATCGGATTGGAAGCAGAACTGCTGGTCGGTATAACCTTAATTAAAAGGTTAGGACGGGAAGCATTTCCAAATGGGAAGGCACGGAAATACAGGTATTTCAGGATAGCAGTAAATACATCATTTTGTAGTTGTTTTGCTAAATATATCATTTTGCATTTAACTTTGTTTTGCATTTGATGGTGCGGTTTTTACGTGAGATAGTACGGCATTTACTTAACAATCCTCAGGTATCCTGGAAAGCCAAACGTTGCACTTGTTCGCTCACGCCTCGCACAAAGGTAAGTCCAATTCTGGGTGTTCCTACTCTCTCTTTAGTCTCCTTGCTAGGTACTTCGATCTCCGTCATTCTTTTTCTTTTCACCCAGAATTGGACTTACCTTTGTGCGAGGCGTGAGCGAACAAGTGCAACGTATCCTGAAGAAAGAGGGATTCGAGACTTACATGAAGAAAGGGAAGAACCTGAAAACAATGCTCTTAAGGCAACATCGAGAAGATCCAGGAGTGAAATATGTAAGATCTCAAGAAAAACATGAGATGGAAAAGGAGCTGGAAAAAGTTCACGACACGCCAGTGGGAGTATATTGTGTACCATGCGGTGGGTGCGAAGCAGTTTATGTAGGAGAAACACGAAAAGGAATCCACACTCGAGTGAAACAACATATGGCTGACGTAAGAAACGAGAATGAAGCAAACAGCATCGCCACCCACCGCATGAGTACAAAGCACAAAATCAATTGGGACCAAACAACTACTCTGCTGGTGTCTAATAGTAAGAGGGATTTACATCTAAGAGGACTTGAATCGCTGTCGATTCAGCACTGTGAGGCGAGCGGACAACCACTCATGAATCTTCAAGGGCCGTCAAACCCTAACATCAAATTCCTAATCAGTAAAGAGTTGGGGGCACACCTCTCGCTCAAATGGGATCGTGCGAGCGTTAAGCAGACGACACGCGAGAAGTACAGTGGGCAACGGTTTCCACGCATTTTCAAAAACACTGGCACTCATGACAAGGTAAAACAGAAGCAAGCACAAGAAAGGAAGCCTGAAGAAGATAGGAGAGACCGAAATTAACACCACTCGGACTATTAGGCCTATCGAAAATTCGCAAAATACCGTACAGTGTGTATTTTTGTTTTTGAATTTGAGCGTTACAATTGTGATCGATTGATTTCGAACATTCAAAGTAAAAGATGGTTCATTTTTTCGCTGATAATATCGTACTTGCCCGAACATACAACAGTATTTTTTTTATAATTTGTTCCATGCAAAGTGCAGCTTCATCTTGTATTCGTATCAAAGTCCATAATTCGGCCAAATTTTGACCGATTTTGAGGTTAGAATACACCATTCGAATTTTGACTTTTTGAGAGCTATGGGGATTTCGATATTACGGCATCAGGAGGGGGAGGAAATTCAAGTTAGAAATGACATAATCCTAGAGAGGAGTTGAGCAACTGATGACGATCGATGACCCCCGGGGGGAGGGGGGGGGTGTACTTGAACGGCCCCTATCCATTGCTGCAAATGAGAAGTGAGTAGCCCAAATAGCTTTTGAATTAATTTGCAAAAGCTAAAATATAACCAAAAGAGGACCTTAAAAATTGTTAGGAGTACGCAATTTTAAAAAATATTCTGAATTGGCACTGGTTGAACTATTAATAATAACTATGGTACCAACTATATTTCTAAGACAGGCACTGGCAGAATCTTGGGTGAAAGTCAGCCGCTTTATAATTGTGCCCGTTTATTTTTGTGAAATGTAAAAGACGGCACTTTATCTTTTATATTCGAGCTGTCTTACAATCGGGCCACTACGGTACTTGTTCTGTCAGTCTGCATGGTAAAAAGTAAAGGCACACGTTAATTTTAACAGGACGGAGGGGGGGGGGGGACGAAAGAAGAACAGTAACATACCAACTAGTAGAGGTTTCCGGTACCAGAAATTAAGTCTAAAGATGTTGTATCGCTTACTTTGTAATTTGGGAATCATCTTCGCAGCACAGTACACGCACAATTTCAAAGTAGGTACTGTAAATATCTTTTTTATTTTGAAATTGTGTAAATGCTGTGCTGCGGAGAAATATAAGTATTCAATGA
>JAHWFP010201267.1:0-13420 GCA_023313725.1 Lithobius niger | reverse complement strand
CTGTGAGAAGCACCAAGACAGAAGTTCATCGAATAAGAGCAATTCTTCTTATAGCAAAGAAGATCGTTCATCGATTGACAACAATTCTTCGATCACAAACAGCACACGTAAAAAATGTGGTTCAATATATCTAAGGTTGCATGCAGCAGGTGAAAACTAATTTAAAAACCAACAAAAAAAAAACGGATTATTGATTCAGAACGTCGGTAGTGATAACTAGCCACAGATCAGATCGACTTGGACACATACAAAATGCAAAAAAACTTTAGCATAATATGCTTTAATAATGGACGATACACAAGCGCCACTTATGGGTAAGGGATCAACGCATATAGGGTTTAAGACCAGGATGTTGAAATTCCCCGAGCCGAGGTTCGTCATAATCCAGGTATGAGGACTAACGTAAGTGTCGGTAGGGTTTTTGCAGAGACCAAAATAAAGTATCATTTCTAATTGATAGTTGTATGCTCCAGGATCCAAGAGAAACAGTTGCCCTTGATGCAGAAACAAGTTGGGACAAGTTATATTCATTAATTACCATTATTTCTTTGGGAAATAAGTATAAGGTAAGCAATTCTACCAAGGTGAATTGCTAAACCAATTCTATCACTGTGAAGAGCAAACGTTGTAAGCCGAAAACTGACTTTTGAAAAGGAAGAGACAAATATTTACGATGCAGACACTATATAGAAGAAGTTGGGGTTGTAAAAAATCACAGAAGAAAGATTTGCATTGTGGCATGCCAGGCTGTGTCACGTGCCATACGAGTAGGTGAGATGAATGCATAAGCTAGCAACATGACTTGAGAGTGTTACTCTGCAACGGACGGAGAATTTAGGTAAAGCGTACCCTGAGAAAGCCTTTTGTCATTGTATTGCAAGTTCAAGCATTTGATGAAAACCCTTGAGCTGGTCCCCCCGGAGGGCCCGGGGGGGGGGCCTTAATGGCGCGTTGACAGCTAGGTCCAATGACAACACCCACCTGGGAAGGTGAAAGTGATTACATTAGTTTTTAACCCAGAAGCAGAATTTTCTGCCACAGTCTGCGACTTCAATTGTAAGGGAAAAATTATCTGCAGCTAGTCCGTTTTTTCGTGTGGTTGCGCACATATTTATTGGTTTTTACTAAATAACTTTGTGCTATATCGTACTGATCTGGCTCTTCCATCAGCGGAAAGGTCTCGTCGAGACCATTAAAATGGTGTATTGGAATGTCCAAATCAGTCAAAAATCGACGAAACGGCAGAAATTTGGTCAAAACGACACTTTGGTCAAAATGTCTTTTCTGAGACATTATGTCTAATTTGATTTACACTCATTTTCACCAAGTTGAAGATATTAGATCTTCCCAAACTCGATCTCACAATATCCTGCGAATTATCGACAGCTTTAGCAATTTGGTGGTATAACTGCTTCACACCTGTCTTCTTCGGGTACTAAGTTTCAGTCCGTTCTCTGTTTTCAACTACATCGTCGTTCTGTGAATTGAATAACTGTGCTTGCCATAGCCTCCCATATTCATGATGATGTTCGCTCCTAAGCATTGCTATGTGCACGCTAACATCTCTGCTTACTAAGCTGTCAAAAATTCGCAGGATTGTGAGATCAAGTTTGGGAAGACCTGATATCTTGGACTTGGTGAAGACGAGTGTAAATCAAATAAGACAATGTCTCAGAACACGTCGTATTCGTTCTCGTAAAGAACTCCATCACTTATTCACGTTTTGTCTGCGCCTGTGCCTGATTATCTGTGACATAGTCGCACGTCGCACCCCTTTCTGCCTCGGGGGTTTTAGGACGACTCCACCCGAAGATCCTGGGTATATCTGCTGAAGAAGAAGGGTGGAGTGTTAATGATTTCAGCACATGGAAGTGTGGAGTGGAAGCTGAGCCAATTTCTAAATCAAGTTAATTTGGTCACACAACGGAGGAAAATTTTGCGGAGCGATGTGTGAACTGCTCCTACAAGACGGCGGGCAAAATGGCACTGCTGAACTGAACGTCTAAACAGCACTTTCTGGACAATGTTAATGGGGCAGATTAGCCAAAAAGTCACTGGGACAAAATCGTCTGGGAGCTAGTCCCCTCAGAAAAGCAGGAGTTGGAAGAACGGCGATGTCGTCACCCTTAAACACTTGGAGGGAGAGAACGAACAATGTACTAAACTTCAAGACGATATGATGCAAGGCATTCATGAATCGCAGACCTGTCCAGAGGGAAATTAGACATTAGGCCAGAGTGGGGCATCTCGTCGGCCATGACTCCCGGCAAACCTAGCATAAGGTGGGGCATCTCGTCGGCCATTACTCCCAGCGACACTAGCACAGAGTCTGGATACACATGCTGAAGAAGGCAATAGAGAGCAGTGACGTTAGATTTGATGCGATGGTTTATTAAAAACCGAAGAACGTAACGGACTTAGGTGATACGGCATACAATACGAACCGGAACCATGGTGATAGTAGTGTTGCCATCAACGTGTGTGCTACTTGCCGTTCTCCACGGCACACAACAAACCTTTGAGCCTCCTTAACAACAGTGACCGGGTTCCATTGCAGCACCGCAACCAATCGTACCATACGAGCCTGTTTCTAAGGTGGTAGCACAAAACGGGCTGCTTTCAGACCAACATCATACCCAAAAACTGCAAAGCCTGCGACGGTAACAGAACACTCCTTTCGTAATTTACGAAAATGCCTAACTTCCGCAAGGTTTCCAAAGCCCTCCGCACATCACGCCGGCTGCGGACGGACCTAACACCGCAAAATCATCAAGGTAAACGAAAATCAACACACCGGCCCGGCGCAAGAAGCGCCTCACCACTGACATAAGTTTCATAAAAGTACCCGGGGCCGAAGCCATACCAAATGGCAGCACACAAAAGCGGTATAGACAACCCTGCCAGGAAAACATTAACAATCGTCGCGCACCGCCCTTTATTGCCACTGCATAATAAGCTCGAGACAGATCGATGGTAGCCATCCACCACCATGCCATGGCTGTAAATGCTCTACTACCATCGGTAATGTATCTAAGTAGCTCTCAATTACACCTTGAGCTAACATCTTGCTTAATTTCGGGGCAATCTCTTTCGCATCGTCAAGTAATGGTGGTCTCGCCGAAACCGCCTCGAGTGGTGGCGTATTTCCCAACTCTAGACCAGCTCCTTCTACAATAGCAGGTGACGCCCCAATGGCCGCCCAGTCTGGGCGATGGCCCCTCACACTCCCAGCACGCCATGTGCTCATTATTTTTAAGCTCTCAAACAATCCAACCGCACACATAATAAAGTTATCTACTCACGCTCGGTAGAGCCGATGCCTTTGCATGCCCCAGCGTTCCGCAACGTCCAAAAAAATTTTTTTTAACCGAGCCATTCGTACTTTTTATCACCACCAACAACCACTTTTTCCACAGCCTGCCACTAGTGGTTCCTTTCGGTTCGGTCAGTAACCGACTCAACAATGGTTTTCACATATGAACTCCCAAATGCACGTCTCTTTCATTATCTCCTCGTTACTCTCCAAATTCGGCTACACAAATCAAAAACAAACACTACGAACCTGGCAATCCGTACTAACCCACTGCCGAAACGTCCAAAAGATGCAATTATACCCACGTGCGGACGTACTTGGACGGCCTAACAGGCCACCACGTTTTTCGTTCCCGCAAATTCTGCCGTCACCATGCCGGCCGCCATCTTAATACTCTCCAACCAGTCTCGATAGGCATACTCACCACCAAAACCGCGTAGCCACGCTGCTTGCTTGGAAAGATGGCGCACTTCAGTTCAATGGTGAAAACGATCGTTCGAAACAAATTTCTCTTAGTAATTCAACAATCTTTGCTCAAGGTTTTCTGACTGCATGCGCCAGCGGCAAGAAAAAGAGTGAGTAGATGCGAACAGGGTAGGGGGAAGTGGGATAGAGCCAGAAGTGACGCAATATTTTGCATAAATAACTGCGTTAATGAGCTAAAAACGCGCCGTAGGCGTAGGGAAGGATCCCAATCTTGTAACACAGTGAGGAGGATTCCGCGAAAGAGAATTGGGGATACAATTTTGGATATCGGTAAATTTTTAAAAAACCGGTTTGGTATTGGATCGGTAATACTGGTATCGGTGCAGCCTTAATAACTAGTTATTAATTTGTGTTTACGTTTTTTTTTTTTACGCTTAGATTTCAAAGTTAAGGATATTTACCGTTCCCATATCCTTGCAAATTTTTGACAGTCAGGTTTTCTGGAGTTGGAGGGGCTCAGAACGACTGTCTTCATCAGGCTACCACATCACCGCTTACTTCGTCATGAACGTTTGTCTGCTTTCGTTCGTCTGCTGCTATCGTTCGTTGGAATGCGGGCGCCGCATTCCAACGAACGAAAGCAGACGAACGTTCACGACGAAGTAAGCGGTGATGTGGTAGCCTGATGAAGACAGTCGTTCTGAGCCCCTCCAACTCCAGAAAACCTGACTGTCGAAAATTTGCAAGGATATTGGAACGGTAAATATCCTTAACTTTGAAATCTAAGCGTACAAAAAAAAACCGTAAACATGGACTCGAACTTTCAAAGTAAGCGATGTGACATTTTTAAGTTATTAATTTTACCTGTAACTTGAATTCTTGCTCATTCAATGGCCTGTGCTGCACAACCAAACGTGAATTGTTAGGTTGAACACCAGCTTTCACCCTGCGCTTACTCAGTCGCACTCTGTACAAAAGAAAACAAAAAACAGCATTTAGTATATACTTTCAAAATGGAAAGACACTGTTCATATCCTTTGGCTGAAGGAAGTGGAAGCCCCACAGTAATAGAAATAAAAGTTAACAAGATGATTTTCTTTCACAGTACCATGCTAATAAAATACTGTAAGGTCAATGGGTATACATTTCTTACCCTGTGAATTAAAACGTGTTAGTTTCTTCCAATGATAAACCATAGGGTTCACAGTTATTAAGTACGTACGATAAAATCCTGTAATAACGCTAGCTCATGGGACTTTAAAAACTGCAACGTCATAAACTAACCACTTTTCAAAAGTATGCGTAGACCAAAATGGATTAGGGTACACACGAATTACATACTTTTTGCAAGTTTGTAAGTTTTTTTTCATTCCTAAACAGTCATAATTTGAATCTCATTTGTTCCTCCAATACCAGAAGACATAGTCAATTGATAATAACAATCTCAAGGTGAAAATTTCCTGAGAACAATGGCCAATATATTTTATTTTACATTTGGGGGAGACTTTACAATTTGTGATTGTCAATTTTTTTTGTTGTTTCATGTGCAAGATATTCCCACCCCTTCCCCCCTACTAAAGATACAATAATCCATACGAAAAATAACTGCGAATAAAGTGTAGGTAACACATTTACAATATATACGAAGCATAAATTGTTGACCATCTTCTGTAGATTTTAGAGCTCTTTTGTTTTTCACTACTTAACCACTGCTTATGATCACGTTTGCCAAGTATTCAAAATCGTATCGATATTCTACTCTTTTGCAGCAAACTCAATTTGACTTGACTGGAACACAAATTTTTCTACAAGTACACCTCTACGGATCTACCAAATCGAACTATTCGATTCAGTTTAGTGTTCAGTGTTTCAAATGGTTTTAAAAGTTTTTTGCCCGCTTTCCAATGGTCCAAACCCCTCCTAGGTGTTCCTGTTATGAGAGAAGTTATGAGGGAAACGTCAACCTCAAAAAATATTCCTTATGTTTGGAAGTCTTCTGCATTTGTATTTTAACATCACCGCCTTTTTTTCAAGGAACTTGTAGGCAGCTTTAACAAACATATGGATCAGGATCATTAGGAACTGAACCAGTTAAAATATTTTTAAAGTACTAGTTTGATACTTGTAGGTTTAGTACAGAAGGGTTCAGTGTTCACCTAATTTTAAGATTTGTTCGCTTTGGTTTGGTTGGACTTAGAAAAGCGCTTTTTTGCACCTTACCTTCATGCCTGTGGCTTTACTGCAAAGAGTAGCAACACTAAGCTAGTTAATTTAGAAAGCAATAACTTACGTGGTTTCCAGCTCATTATAGTATACTCCATTTTCTCTGAATACAAAAAAATAGTTTTCTTCGTAGCCCTTTGAAGCTTTGTTTTTCACATTCCAGTTGTACTCGCGTGCCATTTTGTAGTCGTACCTGTACACGAAAGGAAAATTAGTTTGCAGGCCACAAACTAACTTAAAAACCTATAAATATACCCCCTTCGATTCAAATCTTACTCTTCCTCATCCCGATATTCTGTCTTCTCTTCAATGTCACGTTTACGCTTCAACGTCGTTTCTTCAGTCGGCAAAAAGTATGCAACGAATTGTTCCCCACTCTCATCCATCACACCTCTGGAAAAATAGAAAGCGTCAATCAGGAAAGATAATTAAAAAAAAACATTACCATACAAAAGAAATGGTTTCAACAAAGCAAACTGCCACTCTCCTAAATGGCAAGCGCAAGTTGATTGCTTAGGCTATAAAAAAAAACTTGGTTCTCATAAATGCTTACATCAATAATTACAGTCTGCAGCACTCCTTTTTTATAGATCAATTAAAAAAAATGGTGCACGTGTCAAATGACGAAAACGTTACTTGTTTTTCATGTATGTATTAAACACGCTGTTCTGTTGCTAGCGTCGCTACGTCCTATTGTTAACACTCTAAATTTCAATTGTAACCACTATGTGCTAGACTAGTTCAGCTTTACAATGCAACGAAAGTAACATCTCTTATAATTTAAAATAAACACAAAAATAGTAAAATACAAAAACGAACCGATTATGATACTTTTAATGCATTTTTTTTTGAGTAGGCACTATTTTATTATACTAAAGAGTCGCGTCCACATATTAAAACTTAGGAAATTAGGTCACATTTCATACCTGCAAAAACCAGGTTCCAAAATAAGTATATTTTCACACTATTTCACCAAATTTGTAAGGAAGTTCCACAAAACAAACTTAAAAAATTCATTCAATCCCCCTCCCCCTCCAAAAAAAAAACGTTCGCGCACACATCAGACTTTCAGCGTCAAAAAAATAAAACTACAAATCTTCTTGCCCGCATCGACTTTTGGTTGTACACTTAAAGAGAATCGAGGCGTTTTATTTTCTTGGTATCAAGGATGCAATGTATGAAGAGTACGAACATAATGTAAATTTTTTTGGTATGACGAATAACTTTGTTGTTTCATTTCCCATATGGTTTTTTCCGAACTGGTTTCTAAAATGGTTAATGTCAAGTAATGCTACAACGAACCAATGGTTGCCCAGCTTAATACATTGTTTCTAGAACGAGCCAGGGAAAAGTTAAAATTATTCCCTAGTTAACTTGCAAGGTTTTTCCAAAGCACTGCAGAAAATACAAGAAAATAATTAAATTTCTTCATGCTTTAGCCAGCAACAAAATTATTCCCAAGTCAAAAGTGTAGAGTTTGCAAGAAATTGTAAGCACTGTTCACAGCAAGGTAGTTAACAAACACTACACAAATTCCACGACACAAAAGTAATATCACAAAAACATAATACACAGACTTCAAAAGTTCAGGACATCAGTGAATCGTAGTGTGTGAATTATTTTTCTTTGATATCATAAAATTAAATTAAACTACAATAATGAATTGTCATTGATAATTAAAGTAACAACAAAGGAACACAGGCTCTTAATAAGAAACAACGCACTAAATTCCCGTGGCAGTTTAATACAAGTTGTTTCCAACAGACCAGCGCTATACGGTGGATGAAATCCGTAGCTAAGGCCATCCAATTTAAACATTTGCTTTACTGGCGCATGCGGCTGCCTTAGTCACCAGCGCCCGTGGACTAGTCCGATGGCTTCCAAACTTTGGTGCCATCCGTTGTGGCATCGAATTATAGCGCATCAACATTTAAGTAAATTTTCGGTGCAGTATAGCTCTGTAACGAGCTTGAAACCAGCTTCTCAATGGTATAATTTTCAAGCCTTTACCGGAAACCACTACAAAGTTATTTGGTGAGACTAAATTAAATAAGAGTTACATAAATGGCATATTAGCAAAATATTATCATACGCGGTGGATATATGATTGAAGTCCTTTCTCCAGCAAAACTAAAAAAATGAATACAGTAAAACCATGTTAACTTAAACTCGCTTACGCCAAACTATCGGTTAAGTCAAACAATTTTGTGCTATTTGGTTAGCCCAATACAAAATTACCCTAGTTATCTCAAACAAATATCGGTTAACTCAAACTCCAGATGGTAATTTTACTACTTGACACTATGCATTCTGTGTCGCTTTTGTACCTGAAAAAGTATTTCTGCTGTTTTTACTGAGGAATTAGTAATACAGTACGTCAGCAGTACATTTCACATATTAAACCAATCTGCACTTAGCAAACATTGGATGCAAAGATTTACTCGGTATTCCCCAAGCCAACAGCATGTCTTGTGTTTTAATGCATTTCCGCTTAACTCAAACTGGAATGCCAGTCTCACTGGAGTTAAAGAGGTTTTACTGTATCTCCGATCCTATTCAATATTTTTCAACGAAACTTGGCCAGATAGTAGATAACTATGGAAAAGTATATTTATACCAAAAATTATGCAATATGTGTGCAAGAGTAAAAGTAGGGAACCACACGTAAATTTGAAAACCGTTCACTTGTTGTTCTTGCTCTTGTGCAAGGACGGAATTTTTCCGCAATAAAAATTTTCATTTCCACGACGCGATCTGCGATGGGCAAAATGTAAAATTATACGATAAAGTCGGCTAATTCCACGAGTGGGTGCTGGAGCGAAGCAGCTAGAAGTCGGCAGTGATGTCGCAACGCACCATCCGCGTAAAAACGAAACCACTAGAACGCTCTGTCAAGTTCCTTTCACGCGTATTCGAACAGGCATTTAAAATAAAAATTCGTAAATCTCAAATTTCTTTATTAATTACTGTTGAAAAACCTAAATACACCTAAAATTAAGTGAAGTTCCACGAAACGCGACATTTTCCACGACAAACCTCAAATTCCACGATACAAAATGGAACCTAGACCTTGTAACCAACGCTTTACGCTTAGACAAAATGTGTTATTGAATGTTTTTGGAAAGATGATAATTTTCCACGATCGTGGAATCGTGTAAAAACTCTGTCCTTTCGCCCTTGTCAACTCTGTCCTTGCTCTTGTGTGACGCTGTTTCAGAGAAAACTACCGTACTGGCCCGAATGTAAGACAGCTCGAATATAAGGCGAAATTGCTATTTTCGGATCATAAATTCAACAAAAATAAACAGGCACGATTATAAGGCGGACGACTTTCACCCAAGATTCTGCCGTTGCCTCTTACCAATATAGTTGGCACCATGACGTAGTTCAGCTGACGCCGATTCAGAATATTTCTTCATCACGTTTTTTTTTTTAAATTGTGGACTCCATAACACTTTGTAAGGTGCACTTTTGGTAATATTTAAGTTTTTGCTAAATAATTCAAACACTATTTGAGCTATTCACTTCTCATTAGCACCAATGGATAGCTCTCAAAAAGACGATTCAAATTCTAACTTCAAAATTTGACCGAGTTATGGATTTGGATGCGAATATAAGATGAAGATGCAGTTTTAATGGAACAAATTCAAAAAAATTGACGTCTTATATTCGTGCCAGTACGGTACTGCACCTACCTAAAATTTGAAACATAATCTAAACCAGAAATTCCCTTGGCCTTTTCCAATTGGTCGAGCCATTCCGGACTTATGTGACCTTAATGATCAGTTTTATTATTTTACAGTGTTTTAACCACTGTAATTAGTGAACAATGCCAATCAGCAAATGCCAGCTTCATTCTTCGCACACGTGTTATGTCACTGCTAAACAGATGATTGTTGATGGGAAAAATAAAAGAATCCGTGTTTCAGCTAAACATATGTAGTTTTAAACTAAATTAAGCTACGTTTGTTAATTTCAAGGGTACCGGGCCTTTAAATTGGCAGCTAGAAATGATAGAAACTGTATTTATTTCGTAGATGCAGGCTTTCATGGGCAGCAACAATCACTGCATGCACCCGCATTCACACCGTTGCAAATGAAAAAAAAATTACTGCCAACAATTATTCACCTGTGCCAAGTTTGACAACAAATATCACCTTAATTCAATAGTCGAGGACATAAACCGCTGTAGCGTGACGCCACAGCCATAAAAAAAGGTACACGGATTACAAACAAAAACGTCAATGTGCTGTAAAAAAAAAGGGTTATATGATTGAAGTTTCACTTACTCATTAAAATATATGTGGATAAAAATTGATGATTTTTATTTGAAATAAGCAAATGAACAATTGAGACAATGGCATCTGTTTAAGTGTAGTTGTGCTTTAACAATAATTTCATTCAAGTTCATGTTCACCTTAGTTACGCTTATTTTCAAAGTTCAAGATATTTTCCAACTAATATCAACGCAAATTTTCCGACAGTCTGAAGATTCCTGGAGATGGTCGGGCTCAGTCGACAGCCTTCATCAGGTTTTACAACAACAACGTTCACTCAGTCTCGACCGTTTGTCTGCTCTTCGAATTTGAAACGTGGACACGGCCTCCAGTATTTGTAGGTTTTGATGCTCATCTCTAGCGCAGCAATTTGTAGAATAACGGAGGCCACGTCCTCACTTCAAATTCGAAGAGCAGACGAACAGTCGAGACAGAGTGACTGTTGTTGTAGAAGCCTTATGAAGACAGTCGACTGAGCCCCACCATCTCCAGAAATCGTCTGAATGTCAGAAATTTACGTAGATATTGGTTGGAAAATATTTTCAACTTTGAAAATAAGCGTAACTAATGTGAACTTGAATTATCGTTAAAGCACGACTGCATTTAAACAGATGTAATTTTCTCAAATCATCAATTTGTATCAGAGTATATTTTAACGAGTAAAGTGAAACTTCAATCATATAACCCTTTTTTTACGGCACACTTTGTGTTTTTGTATGCAGTTGTATTTTAGCTGACTACAAAAGCTTTTAGGAAAATTGGAAAATAGCCAACAGCGAAAATCATACATAAAGGAGAAATAAATAGACATAAATCGCTGGAAATAAAATAATAGCGATTTATGTCTATTTATTTCTCCTTTTTTTTTAGCCTTGTGAGTGTATGATTAGTCTTCCCTCTCCATTGTCTATGGCGGAGTGAATTTCGGTCGAATGGAGCTCTGGTCACGGTTGTGACCTTAATAACAGGTTCAGCGAGTTATCTTTATGACAGTGGAGGATGTGGCGATAGCGATTAAGGCGCTATGCAAGTGATCTGGGGGCGAACTGGGTAGCCGGTTCAAATCCGGGTCATGCCACTCCGACGAAACGTAAGTGCATAAAGGTGGCTTACTGAACTACGTTATTTCTAGTGTACGATTTTCGCTGTTGGCTATTTTCCAATTTTCTTTAATATTATTTCCAGTGATTTATGTCTATTTATTTCTACAAAAGCTTTTCACACCTGTGAAAGAAACATAGTCAACTAAATAAAATAAAAAATAGCATAAAATGCCTGGTGTCTCAATTTCCAACCTCGGCTGTAAACCACACAATTTGTTTGTGTAAGTGGAAGAAATATGTACGCTTTAAACCAAGAAGAAACCAACTTGACGTTGAAAATTATTTGAACTGAGACAAGTAAAATGAGCCCATCGGCCTTCAAGATTTATTCGTGTAGCCTGATAAAAATGCTTGTTTCATGCCACTTTTGTTAGTTTATGGCAATAGGAACGGTAGGATACGATAAGTCCTGGTCTTCAGCTGGTTGCTTAACAATTCCATTAAGTCAAATTTGGTATAATGATGAACATTTTTTAACGACTGCGACATAAATTTGCATAATTTTGACATTTCGGGGCAGCATTTCTCATTCCTCAGGCCTAAGCTAGGATACGGTGATGTTACGGGGAAGACTATGCCAATTATTTGAATTATTTCAAGCCTTGCCACCTCAACATAAAACACAGCCATCCTACTCCCACTAATGCACAATTCTGTGTTAACGCTGATTACATTTGAGGATGGGCTGCTGTTGAATTGTGTTGCAGACAACAAATTTACTTCAACTTCGCAGGTAAGGTCAACTACTAAACACCATATGTTAACTTTACCGGATCATGGCTTGCGACATCTCTTCTAACTGTGTTGACAGGGGACGATTGGGGGGAGCTGGATCACTGTCAAAGATTACTTGAGCACATGGATATCGCCAAAGCTGCAGCAAAAAAAAAAAAACAATTATATTTTCTGCCATCAGTAACTTTAATATTAGACCAACAGTAAACACAAAAGAGTAATTCTGCTCACATCGAAATCTGGAAACACTGAAAGTTCTTCGACTGCAGTTACGCCAGGTTTGCTGTAATGTTTTTCAACCTGCAAACAAAAAACATGAACGTCTCTTAAAGAACATTTGTACTGTATAAGCAAATAGGAATGTTTCTTTTCTAGTCAGTGTACTGCTAGCAGTCTAGGACCCAGAAGCAAAACTTTCTGCAACTGTCAGAAAAAAAATTGTCTGCAGCTAATCTGTTTTTTATTGAATAACCTTTCAGTGCTTTATCCTATTGATCTGGCTACTCTCCCAATGGAGAGGTCTCGTCATTACGATTACGGTTAAAATGGTGTATTGAAAAGTCAAAATAGGTCAAAAATCGACAAAACGGCAGACATTACGCCAAAATTTGTCCACGGCGGCCTTCAACTGTCCTTCTCTGATCCTGCTACGGGGGTAGAGGAAATTAACTTGTACGTGCATTTTAGAGCGAGATGTTGTTTTTCAGTTAATGGTTTGCTTTACTATCAAAGAAACTCGATAGTATACACCATTTTACAGTTACTGAGTTACCACACCAATGATTTGGAAAAGTTTCGGCTGATCAATAGCAAGTCATACATACACCAAAGAGTCAGAATAATAAACGGAAAAAAGACAATCTCCAAACCTGAATAAAACTTAAACGGTTAAAGCGTGTGTATCTCAACTGAAACTGTAGTACAATTTATTACAATAAACACGAACTTTCATACTACGCAATGAACTACTACAATACAACAAACATCCAGAAGAGAAAGAGAAAGTTGGAGATGTATTGCTCACTGGTATCTTGGCATCCTCAAATGTTTTGTCAATAGCCTTTATCTGACTTTCTCTGTCCATATACAAGTCCTGTTCTTTGAAAAACTTCTTCACATTATACCCAACTCTGTAAACAGAAAATGATCATAGTTTAAAGAAAATTTAAAGAATAATGGAGTCAAACGATCACAGTTTTTTATTCTGCTCCCCCCCCCCCCCCAAAAAAAAGCCTTTCTTACTTTGTTTCTGTCTTGTCTGAAGATGGCTGGAAACGTGTGTATTCTGTAGAAATATATTCTGTCCTTCGGAGCCATGACACTCTCTTAGCGTGATGCTGCGA
>JAHWFP010201266.1:0-10716 GCA_023313725.1 Lithobius niger | reverse complement strand
CTCCTAGATCACGAAACCTGGTTACATAGTTCCCATTCCTGACTACAGTTTTGACATGGTGACCCTTCTTTAGTGGTCCAAGTGAGACTGGGGGTTGGGTGGACCGTGTCCCGAATTACTGGTACGTTCTTTATCACGCTTCTGACTGTCCTCCAACATTTGTAAATCACACCAAAAAGACTGCATTGAAGAATAAGTCGATAATGAATTCACTGATGACGTATCTAATGACGTGTCACAATGACGAGCCCATCATTGCTGAAGCCATTTGAAAATCTTCATTGTGCGGGTCTAGGCAATGCTGGCAGAATGTATGGTCTTGTTGCATCGGTGTTAAAATTATCTCGCAACTAAAGCAAAGTGAAAAGAAACGAAAGCAAAACGAAAAGAAACTAAACCAAAACGAAAAGAAACTAAACCAAAAGGCAAAGAAACTAAAGCAATTCGAAACATAACGAAACCAAAGTGAAAGAAAACGAAAGCAAAGTAAAAAAGAACGAAACCAATTAAAAAAACCTGTATCTCGGCTAATGCAACAACATTGTCGTTTACATTGTTTTAAGCGGAGAATAAGTGCGCCTGGGAATCCGCGTTAAGTGAAGAAATGGTACCGGAAATGACATTTACCATCACGTCCGGTAGCGCTAGAATATGCCTGCAAAATTTAGACCAGCAAGTTAAACGGTTTAGGAGTTACGTATTTCCCGGAAGTGAGCTGTGTATTCACTTCCGGTTGGATTTTCGACAATTTCTCATGGAACGTTATTGTAGTTAGTTTCAGCATATTGTATTGATCGTTTTAGACTATGGTCGTGAAATGTGTTTCAATGTATGCAGTTTTGCTATTATTTACATATTTTGGTATCGAAGGCCCAATATACGTTCCCCATTTTCTTATTGCCCATACACTAAGTCCTAATTCTATCAAATTTTGTTGCCAAGCTACCTCACTATAATGCTGTTCAGGGTTGATCTTGACGTCGCCCCTTGGGATATTACCCAGAGTCCACCATATCAACTATGTTATACTAACGTGAAATACTAACTGGGGAAATTCAGTCGCCGTGCAGCATGCACGGGTACAGCTAGCAATAACAACAGAAGGTGTCGGCCAGTACGCTTATCGTTTTTTGGACGCCAACCGGCAGATGTTAAACGAAAGAAACCACCAATGTGCTTTTGCTTGTTACTTATTACTGATAAATTCCACTCGGATAAAATAATTTACGCGACCATCTGGTCGAAATTTCGCATTCAGGTCACATCTGAATCCAGCAGGTGCTTTTGTGGTTTGACTACGCGAGAGGCAAAGACTGTAATCGTTAAATTTGTAATGGTTTTGTTTCCGGGAAGAAGCCATAAGTGATCAACCCAACCAAGAAGTGGAAAGTGCCAAAAAGCACATTTTTCAGGAGAGACATAAAACGTTTTGTATCCCTCAATACACAAGAAAAAACCATCTACCTCCTCAGAAATGACCAGCTGTGTATTAGGGAGGCATTTGGAGAAGAGTTGACATTAATATTTTATTTATAAAATGGATTTTTAAGTTTTAATGAAATATTCAGACCAAGAAAGAAGTATGTGCCGGTAATGCTTAGCTTAGCTTTTTGACGCGCTCCCAGCCGTTGCCATGGCATCAGAAGGAGAGAGGGACAATTTTGCTGAGTAAATCCCATCGGAAATTCCTAGGTTCTTTTGCATGCCATAATCGACATGAGCACGAGACATCACAGGGTCCTTCTCTTCCCAAAAATGCCAGGGGTGGCTGAGGTCGGACTCAAACCCAGAAACTCTGGCAAATTAGATGGTCATGATAACCATCAGGCCACCTTGCCGGTAATGCAGAGAGCATTCAGTGGCACTTCCTCCTTTCGCAGAGCGTCCAGTGGCTCTTGCATTCAGATGGCTTGTTGTTGGTAACGCCATCTAGTGTCAACCACCACAAAAACGCTGTGGCGAGGAAAAAATTAATATTTGAATATTTTTGTTTGTGGCACGATGCGGGCAAGAAGGAGGTATGTGCCGGAAGAAAAATCTGAAAATCGTCAAATGTTGCACTTCTGGCCCTTCTGGCTGGGAACACCACCATTGCTGATAACCACCATTACTGATAACCGAATCAAAATTGAGCCGCCCAGTTCTTTGAAAATGTTAACACTGTCAAAGCCAAAACGACACGAATAATGTTGATGCAGTTTAGTTGTATTTTAATTGCAACATTATCACAATCATAAAAAAATACACTCGAGCTCGTGTCGATTATGGCATGTAAAAGACCCTAAGTCGTTGTTGTAACAAGTTGTCGTGTCGTTGTCTTAACCACGAAAATACCTGGATGTGATACCATATCAGGTAATACCTACCAAATTTTCATCATAAAAAGTGCATGGCGAAGTTTAGATCTTTGTTTTACATTTACGTTTTCATAAGACATACACAACCATTAATAATCTGAGGAATATCCGATAGCCACCAAAATATCACGCAAAAACTGCACATGGGCAAGGTGACCCATCAAGTTTTCTCCACAAAAATTTGGGATAACAAAACCAAAATGGCTGCCGCCAAGTTTAGTCCCAAATCTGATCACTCAAATTTAACTGAACCTTGGTGATTGAGAGTTGGATTGAATGACCTCGGTTCGGATCACAAACTGCGGCGATCATAAGGTTCTGATATCACTACTTTTTAAGGCGAAAACTTGGTGGGCACCTACCTGCCAGCAAAAATGAATCGTGGGTTTACTATGTTTCCAAAACTATGGTTACCATCGTTTAACCATATGTTGTATATTACGTTGGGACCATGAGTTCGATTGAGGTGGAATCAGAATTAATTTGCGTTAAGTCAGGTAAACTCACATTCAACGTCATAAGAAAGTAACGCGGGTAAAATCTTTGTTAAACCAAGATTAAAACCTTAGATTCAAACTATGGAACAATGATCAGTAAGCGTGGGTTAAATATGGTTTGATACCTGTTAAAATACAGTGATTTAAGGTTTAATGCATGTTAACGCATACTGAACCTTAAGTAAAAAATTAAGGCGTAACCAGATTAAAACTGCATTGAAAGTGTGGTAATCCTGCAGTAAGCGAACCTAGTAACTGGTGTTAACCTGGTGTAAATCCTTGCGTCCTGGTGTAAAGCTATACAGGACAGAAAAGCCAACAGCTCGAGGTGGGTGGCCATCAGTATGGCTCAGCGGTAGGACCTCGGCCTTTGATTTCAAAGGCCGTGGGTTCGATTCCCAGCTCAGGCAGTCTGACACATAAGTCCAAAAGGCAATGTAACTAGGTTTGCATCCGTATTTTGTTTTAAGCTATTAGTTATTATTATTGTGGCCCCTACGATAAGCTACGTGAGTCGCGGCCACATCCGGGCAAACATCCGGACGAGTGCTCGACATTCATCCCTGTGTAGTCGGCGATGGATACAAGAATTTTCATAACGTAAAGTTGTCCTAAAATTACCTCCAACGGATTTAAAGGTTAGGAAAATTCCTTAATAACATTTTTAAAGCTTTGTTTGACGTCTCGTTTATTTAAAGTGGCACTACCACTGGTTGAAAACCGTTCGTAAATATACCCTGCAGTGGTATTGTTAACCTGTACAGCTTGCGACCAGGTGCACGAGGACGTAAGACATTTTATACTCAATAATTAAGAAGACCCTACGCCCCTCGTGGCTTGTTTGTATCGTAAAAAGGTATGACGTTGTCCATTCCTTCGCTTGATGCTAGCAAATGCTAGATAGTACTACATACCGTTAGATGTTACCAGATTCTGCCTGCGGTGATAGGGCCACTTTAATCCATTCGAACTCACAAGTGTTGCATTTGTTGCGCCGTTACTCATTCGTGTTAAGACGCATGCTATAACCGAAAACAACAGCTGACCATGGCAGTTTGGTGGAAAATAAAAACGTTTTATCTACCCAACAACCCAGCAAAATAATAGTTTCGTCATCTTTAACACTATACCGTGCGCAGTTTCGCATGCATCGTCAGGAAATAAACAACTAAGGATAGCAAACTATCTCTTTCAAGTTAGGAAGAAGGATCCACGTTTATTGCCGCAGTTTCAAGCGTTGGCATTCAACATTGCCAGGGTGAGTTTACCTATGAACTTCTTAGCATGACTGAATTTTGAATTTTGCGAATTTTTAGTTAGCATTTAGGATATGTCAGCCTGGTGTTTTTTTTATCTTACATTTGAGCTCAGGAAGCATTTTCAGGAAGCAAATCAGCATTTCCTAATTCAGTCGGTTTGAAGTCAGTTTCTTGTCAACAACCACCACAACAACAACTGTCAACTGCCATTGTCTAGCATGGACAATCTCGTTTTTATTGACTAACTCAATGGCTGCATTTATGTTGTGTTCGTTTCCCTGGGGATAATGGCCATGACGCCAATGCTCCATCTAACACCGAACCAGCCAACCAACTGCAATGTTAATGCCAAGGAAAAGTGAGTTTCCAGCTTGGAATTGGTTTTTGCTTTCTTGGATTGTGAATTATGTCGAAAGCCTTGATGTATGTTAAACAAAAACTCATGCAAGGTTCACCATGAACTTCGGTGTGAATAAACAAGTTTAAATCTGCAGTCACGCAACGTTTCCATTCTTGCATGAAGTTGATCATTAACACGGGTATCTTAGTCATTGTAAGTTAGGTCTGTTGATTCTTCACACATAAAACACAGAGTTTGGCATATTTTTTGGCTTTGTACGTCCTGATATCTGGAATATTTACGGCCAGTAATAATTTTTTCCTAATGAAGGTCGCACGCGTATTAACTCAGTTTTATCGGTTTCAACAAATTGCCTGACAAATTACCTGCCAAATTTTCAAATAAAAGAAATTTTAGGAATTGGTTGGCTATCGAAACGATGCACTGTAGCTGTATTTTGGGACTGTTTAGTTTCCTGGCATTTGTGTCACTAAAACGTGCTAACATATGACGTGACGGGACGCTTATCCCACGCCGTGAGCTTGTGCTCTTCGCTGGCGGCGTAGTCGATACCAAATTCTAAAAAGTAGAATTTCGTTCTAACATCCGTTCTGGCTCTGATAAAATCAAATGTTCCCTAATTTTCAGTTCGGAATTAGGACTAAATAAGCAGAAGACATTAAAAACTTGAGGAACTATACATAGAATCGGCAAAAAAACAAGTCGTTTCTAAGATGAGAGCCACAAATGCTATTCGCCCAAGTGCTTAAAAAAAGAGTCTAGCATCAAGCAGCTCAACTTTGTTGCAACTTTGTGAAGCATGAAACAGATCTGCTTTTTGAAGTTGTGTTTTTAAAAGTTGTGTAAGTAAGCACGCGAAAAATGTGAAAAATAAATAAATGTACGCTTAAGGGCGGCGTGCACCATGCGAGAGCAATCTACATCCAAAGTAGCATCTACTCCTGAAGTAACTACTCTTAACATAGGTCAGAAGTAAAAATGGAGAGATCATTGCAAATGTACTAAAGAAGTAGCTACTTCTGTAGTAAGGCATTTTACTTCTGAAGTAAATCAGTTTGTAAAGAAAATTGGAACGAACAGTTAATCCTGAGCGTTAACAATGACTTGTGTTGCATCATCGCCAAAAAGTCAACACAGATGGAACGTGGCAAGTATGTAGCCGAAAAAGAGAGATGTTTGTTGATAGAAATAATGAAAAATCGTTCTCTCAATCTAGACACACGCGAGAGTCGCGTCAAGTTAGGCAACAAACATCACATCAAGTCAATTGTCGAGGACGTAAACCATTGTAGCGCAACGCCATAGTGTAAGTGTCTTAAGCCTATATCTTGAAGCATAGTTGGGCACATTTCAGGTACTTGGGGACAAATAATAATGCGGCACAAAAGCTTAAATTGTGGTAAAATAGAAAGCAATGACCCACCTGACAAAAATTAACTTGTATAGGAATGTCAGCTAAGTGGCTTTCAATGCGAAATTTAACCCTCAATGACATTGCAAATGTGTTTCTAGTTACTAGTTTCTACTTCTAGTCCGCTCATCCTAATGTTAATTCCCATAGGGTGATTATTCACCGCTACCGAGATCACGGGAAGGCTTCCAGCTATGAAATTTAGCGAATGGCTGCAGTATGATACGAACTGCATACCTTTTCTGGTTTACAGCCTAGGGGTGTGACGGGAAAGTCGTGGGAGGGCGCGTAAGTACGAAAGTTTCATTGTTATAACCATTGTTAATATTGTCGGCATCGTCTATAATTGGACGGCCAAGGTTCGGACAATGACAATGTGTATATTGATGTGTGTATCTAGACGTACGCTAGTGTGTCGTCACAAATCTAAGCAACGTTGCGAAAGAAATTGTTTCTAAGTCCAATTCACGAAAAACAAACAAAATGCCAAAATAAAGCCAAAAACTGGTAAAGAGGCCACCAAGTTGAGAATGGCCCGGCCACACAAAGGAGTGATATAAACTAAATTAAAAATTATATAAAAACAAATAGAAACCAAAAACGGATAAAGAGGCGACTTAGTTCGGCCTCTCAAAGGAGTGATATGAAATTAAAATATTAGAAAAATTACCACTCAAGCTATTGTTGATGTGGAACATTATTACACATCTTCAAACTAGTTGAGTTGAGTCTAGAACTGAATTTAAATAAAAAGAACTGATATCATATCAAAAACCAAAACTGGTAAAATTGACCAGCAAGTTCCAAATGGTTCGGCCCTTTAAAGGAGTGATATCAACACACCAAAACATTCTTCAAGTTAATCGCACCGACGGTAAATGAAAACTTGAACATTGCTACCGAAAGTAGCAATGTTCTAGTTTTCATTTAACCTTCGAACTATTAGTCGGTGCGATTAACTTGGCGAATGTTTTGGTGTGTTGATATCACTCCTTTGAAGGGCCGAACCATTCGGAACTTGACGGTCACTTTTACCAGTTTGGGTTTTTGATATGAACTGAACATCACTGTAGAAATCATATGATTCCCGCCTTGCGTGCACTGTATATGCGTGCGATACAGCATCAGCTTCGACAATATTGTCGATGTATTCAATGTCATCCATCGTCGGCGCACAATTTGAACCTACTACATAGCAGGACTAAATTTTAGGGATTTCCGTCCATTTATACGTCTAGGGTAGGACATTTTGTGGAAGTCACCACATTTACTATCGTGGTAGTTAACTCTTGAGGTGCAAAGAAACTGAGTAATTTGCTTCAAACCAACTTTACTCTCGTAATGAAGTCACCGACTTATACTTCTAGGTCAATTTACTTCTGTAGTAGGCCTTACTCTTGGATGGTGCACGCCAGCCTAAGTATGTGGGGGAAAAAACGGGTAACCATGACAGCATCCTGACCCTTACAGTTAAGTAAAAAAATTCATCGATGGTATTTGCTTGGCCAGTTCCCGTACAGAACTCGAAGAAATGAAATGGGGCACTCGTGGCCATTTTGTCTAACCCCCCCACCCCTAATATCGTTGTAGGTCGGGCCGTAACCTATATAGTTTATTGGCCATGTCCCAACATGACTATATTCGTTTCTCTAATACTAAACTCTCCCAAACGGAATCAACCCTTGTTTTGTGACCTTCGGCAACACTCGGGCTTTGGTGAGCTTATCCAGCACATTCTAGTGGGTAGGAAGCAGTGCCAAACACTAGTCTTTTCGGTTACTCGAATAGTTTAAGCTATTGAGCAGTCTGCGCCCTGCTCCACCCCTCCCCCTCACCACCCAAAAAAATGGTTTAAATCTCGGACAGGCCTCTAAAACTACGTGTTTTTGAAACCAAGAATTGGCTCCTGAGGACGGTTCGACTCCCAGACAGGGACTAAAACAAAGTATTGGCACTCTAGTGACGCAGAACTAATTGGGCTTTGTGGCTTTGGATGAATTCAGGGGGACATTCATTTTCGGTTTTCTCGTAAAGTTCGGTTCCTCGTAAACACCTTGTCCGTCCGTCCGTCCGTCTTTCGCTGATACATAGGTTTTTTTTCTAACTTCAGAAGTGACGGTACCAGATAGTGACGACACGGTTTTGACCTACACCATCCAACAACATTCAGTGGTGACCAAAAAGTTAGTTTAAAAACACGGCAAATTAAAACGTCGTTGCTGTCTTATTGCTATTCGGCTTTCTCGATGTAACTAAATAAAATGACATTTTGATCGTCGCATTTAAACCCGAAGGATAGCATACAACCGTAAAAACAAAAGGATTTCGTTAACGACACACATTAGTTCTCTAAAATATTCTCGACCCCATGTGTCATGTCATGTGTGGATGTCTCGAACCAAATTCTCCGTTACTCAAGAAATTAAAACGGCAAATAAAAAAATTAGATCTAAAAAATGAAAAATCATGGTACCGGGGCAACGTAAAGTTGCTACGAGTCGCTGCTGGCTTCATCAACAACACTATATTATGACGTCTCTCCCGTCACTTTGCTCGCTACCACTGATCTATATACGTGTTGCATAAATGAATAGGTCTACACTTTCCAACACATTTCTCCGCTAGCTGCTCCATGTGAAATTAAAACGGCAGGTAAAAATTAGGCCTAAAAGTTAGCGGGGCAGTAGTCTTTTCTTTCATTTTCAGATTTAGTGTTGTCTTGTATTCTTACAAGGCTAGTCTTTAATGCGGACTGTTTGCTTCGCTTACCCTGTACCTTGGCGATTTATTCGTTATTTACCGAGTTGTTGAGCTTTAGTGCTGCCCAGCTTGTTTTCTTGGCACGTGCGGTTACGACCATGGTTTTTCCCCACGTCATCAACATTCATTCACCAACGAGTTTATTGAACTCGGATAGTTTGGACTTGGGTAAATAAACAGGCGAAGAAAGATCAATAAAAAAGCGACCATTAAAAGGCATCCTTCTATCCACGCCAGTTACATAACCACTTTTAAGCCGCTTAACCACAAAGTGTGCGTGTGCGAGGGCTCGTGTGATGACTGAAGTGCTGGTTTCGGTTTTGATAAAAAAAAAATGACTCGTGAGAAGTAAAGTCCCTAGTGTCGATTGTAAGAAAATAGTTTAGACTAGAAATATTTAACGTAGAAAACGAAAATAGGAGCTCGAGACTTAGATATCTTGGTTCTCATAAGTGTACAAACCTAAATTCCATGCAGGTGGGCGGCACTCAAAGTCTGATGCGACACCCCCCCCCCCCCCCCACGGTTGTTTTTTTGGGGGTTTTTTTTTTTGTTGGAGGCCGGGAAGTTTATTTATTTTTTTCTTTGTGGAGCTTCCTTGCAAAATGTGATGGAAATATCTTGAAAAACGCATATTTAGTTCGTACTCCGTTTTCGCAGGCATGAAACGTGACTGAATTTCCAAGGTTTTAATGTGTGAAAAAAATAGTGTATGATACAATCTATATAACTAAGATCGTGATATCTGTTTGTTTGTTTGTATGTGTGTCACCATATCACCAAGATTCCCACTACTAACTATTGAAATCGTACACTGTCAACTATTGAATTGTCCGCATAAGTAATGATTCGAATTCGCTTTTCAACAAAAAGGCATAGTACTGATGACACACACCACAACTAAAAATATACAGCGTCGAAAACCGTAACGGAGTGAAAACGTATACAAAAGGAATTACTTAACTTGTCGGGATATCCCAAATGAAATCCTTTACCTGCTAACGCTCACATGTCTGGCTGGCCCATAGCTAAGTTTATTCCCTCCGTATAACTCCTTTCCCCCCCCCCCCGCCTCCACAACCTAAAATGGAATGACCTTCATTCCTACCGATACACCTATTAAGCTATTACCGCTGATTTGAAACAGTTCTCAAACTACAAAAAGAATTACTTACCTTGCAAGAATGTCGGCATAACGTCCTTCTATCCCTGCTTCCTCACATGTCGAAGTTTATTCTCTCCGAACAGATCGAGCGAGCTAGCTTACCAGCCAAACCTTGAGGAACGACGCGTCGTGTAACTGCCACTCACCCCTCTTCTTCCATAAACTTGGGCGTAGCCTACAGTCTGCCTACCTGCCAAAGGAATCGTCCGTCTAACACCCACCTCCCCCTCCACAAACTAAAATGGAATGACCTTTATTCATTTTGACATCAGGTATTACCGTATTTCTTGAAATAATTTTCACAAACACAAAATGTTTTAATTAAATGAGAATTAGCGTGACGTCCCAACCGTTATATAAATAATTTATTGTTTAAATCGAGCGGTTATCGATTTTTAACCAACGACAGCGATTATTGTCCGGCTCTCGTATGCAAATAGGTTTCGGGCTCTGCTCTCGACATATTTGCATACTCGAGCCGCCCAATAATCGCAGCCGTTGGTTAAAAATCGATAACCGCTTGATTTTAACCAATAACTCAGTATTACGCAATAGTCTGTAACTGAAATCAGGAATATTGAACTTGGGAATGCGCAGTATTAGCCAAGTTAACAAATACAGGTGGTGTTATTGCTGGGCATTCTTATCCTGAACAGTAGCCTTTCTTCATTCTACAGCAAGGCTTGGACAACATAATACTGTTAGCTACAGAACGTCACATTTAACATCCAAAGAAAAGTGAAAAAGAATAATATGACGTGCGCGCTGTTTTTCATATTTTTTAAAATTTACTTATTGAACAAGAAATAGAAGTGACACGGATCATAATTATTGACACGGGCTCCTATGAGAACCAATCTTTTTTTCGCCACGGACTTCTCTTGATCACCCTCCTTCCCCGAATAT
>JAHWFP010201265.1:0-12442 GCA_023313725.1 Lithobius niger | reverse complement strand
CCGGGTAGTAAGGGTCTAATGCTTACCAGCCTCTACTGACAAAATTGTACACCTAGACCCTGACTGTCAAAGCTTGTCCGTGTTCCTTCTAGGTTTTGACTTTTAGACCCTTACTCTAAACATTTAACGTTCCGTTTTTGTTTATTAATTCGTGTTACTTTTAGAATTGCAGCTAAACTGTAAAACAGTGCAGTTGACGGTCAAAGTTGATAGTTTAACACAGAGACCCTAGGCTGACCCTTACTAACACTGGCTATCACCAGTGTTAATAATAAAAAATTTTTTAATCTACAGTCTACGTCTTGCAGCTGGCTTTTGCTAATTGGCATTGTTGCATAATAACAATGTTTAAAACAATGTATAACAGTCAATCTGGTCGTTTAGAGCTCCATAACCCCTGAACAACTGGACCAATTAGAAAATACCTTATGGAAAGGGCACATCTACAGAGCAATACCTGTAAAATGAGCTAAGAACCAGCGTTATAGGACAAATAGTTTGCCCTGCAGAGAGGACAGACGAAAGTATCCCCAGAACAACAACAACAACAACAACAACATCATCATCATCATCATCATCATCAAGAAGAAGCAGAACAAGAAGTTGTCTATTTGGCCCCTCTCTCTCTGTATCTCGGGTTTGACTCGACCGAATTTCACAGTTTTTGGACTACAGACAAGCTATGACTAGTCAAGGCTAGATTCCAAATTTGGTTTAAAGATGTTTACTTTTAACGGAGTTATAAGCTCTCAAAGTTGAGAGTTTAACACAGCGATCCTAGGTCGACCCTTACTAACGTGTTAATGTTTTCCATTAATGTCTTTTTTCGGGTTTTCCGATATGAACCAGAGATCCAGTTCGTTAAAATGAGGTAGAGTGGATCCAGAAATAGAGTAATCATGTGAACAATTGGCCTTACCAATGTAAAAGACATTGCCATTGCCAGGAGTGCATTGCCAGTGCAATGTACTGTAAAAGACACTACCAGTCCATATTTTAAGGCGGTGATTCGCCATTTTTCCGAAGCACAAACCCGTAAGTTCCGAATTCTTAAAGGTCCCTGCTTCCATGTTAGCTTTAATTTTGCCTATGATTCAATCTGGCAACATTAGTTCAACTGTACGTAGGTATTACCAAGGCATTAATTTTCCTTTGTTTTTTTCCTCGTATGAGACGGCTCTGCTACATTAACTGAAACTTGTGTAATGTTGCAAAGGCTTTCATTTTCCTCGTTTTTCCCTTGTATGAGATGCTTTTGCTACATTCACTGAATGTAAATGTTGCAAAGGGATTCATGTTACTGTTTTTCCCTTGTAGGAGACGGTTTTGCTACGTGCACTCAAACCTGTATAAATGTTGCATAAGTTATATATGCGTGGGATGCAGGAAAACAGTGACAGGGAATGTACTTTTAATGTTCAAGTTTTTGGGTAAAATGTAAACGTGAGGGGGAATTTCTTTACTCGCAAAGAAGTTTTTTTTAAAATCTGCGCACTTTAACTAACCAATGAGAAATTAAATTGCTTAGTAAACACAGAGGATCTCAACTTTTCTCTTGTCCTATTTTGTTACTAGTGGTCAATGGACATTTGGGCGGTTGTTGATCGTTCTTTATACACGCAGCAAAGCATCGATATGCGTCAATGTATAAGCGTCGGAAAAGCCACTATTGTAAGAATACTAAAAAAACAGTTCTTTTTTACTGTCATTTTTGATGAAGTTTTTTTAATGAAATCCAGATGCTACAACTACGGTTGTACTGGCAGCCAGCCGCACGGTCATTAAAGGAAGTGAAACGGTGGATCTGACGTGCGATTCGGACGGCATGCCTCAGCCCACACAGTTCAAGATTGTGAATGACGACAAAAACGAAACAATTGCTGAGGGTCCAACAACGACTGTAAGCAAAGCAGGAAAATACTACTGCAGTGCACTGACGATAGACAAAGTGTGGGTAAATTCACAGAGTGTGGAAATAACGGTTGAAGGTAAGTAAAATAAATATCAGTCCTATAATCCAGTGTGTAATCATGCTTGTTGAAACATAAAAAAGACTTAAAATGGTAATATTAAAAGAATATAAAAAGAGCACACCAATATACACACTATAGCACTAAGTTTTTGTCTAAATATGAACCATTATGAGGAGCGTTAAATTAGAAATGTGGGGGCATGGGTTGCCATCCACCTGCATAAAACCAGTCTAGAGTTAGTCAAAAACTAACTCTTGTAGTGTATTGTGAATTTGTGCTTTCCTCAGGAACTAGGATGTGTATTTATTTCTTTGTGTACTCTGGTTATAAAAACAGTGTACAATTTTGGTTATTAATGAGTATTTTTTGGGTTAATTATTCTTACGTACTATGACGGTTAACATGTGAATGTTGCTTTTCTTAAGCTTAGGTGTGTATTAATAACTTCGGGGGGAAGGGGGTCCCCACCCCATCTGGGTGCACCATTGAACCAAACATAACCCGTGTAACGTAACTTATCCGATCCGACATACGTCCCTGTGAACGTAAAAGGTTCGGTAAAAACAAAAAAACAAAAGCTGATGGCATAACGGGAATCTCAAATACCACAAATTACCCTATAAATTATTTAGTCCCAGCTTGCGTGCTCTCACCCCCGTTCTCTTCACCTGGGTGGGTCACTCAACAGAACGTAACGTAACATAACTGAATCAAACAACGTGCCCATGAATATAAAAAAGCTCAGTAAAAAGAAAGAAAAGCTGGTAGTCACACAACGGAAAAGAAACAAATTACATAAACCGCTATGGAAATGTATAGTCCCAGGGCATAGTGGGCACATATGCATCAGTTTGTTTGCCCTCCCCTTTTCACCTAGATATGCCGCTGAACCAAACATAACCTACTGTAATATACCAGGTCGTGGAGAGGGCAATATAGCCTCAGCTTCTTGCCACTCCCCTCACCTGGGTACGCATAACGAAGCAAACGTAACCTGACCTAATATAACATAACCGAAGTACATGCCAGAAAACGTATACACGAAAAAAAGGTAGTGGTGACATATGTCGTGGGGAAGATTCAGCTTACATGAACCACCCAAGAAATTTAGGATCAAGTCATAGACGGGAGGGGGAAGGCAGTTGCCCGGGTTGCTTGCCGTCACCCCTTCCCTTGGCTGCTTCACTGAACCAAATATAACGTAACATAACACCCCAGATCTTGCGACCGCGGCGGGGGGGAGTTGTTCCAGCTTGCTTGCTCTTCCCCCTTCCCTAAGATGTGCCCCTGAAGCAAACATAACCTAATCTAATATCACAAGTGCGGCGGCGACCCTAGCGTGGGTGTAAATCCTTAACCACCAAAAAATCAAAAGCATAATGTGAAGCAAAAAGGTTCAGCGCACAGTTATGGACAGGAATTTTCCTCTTTTAGGTAAAAGCAACCATGAACCCCAAAATCGCTCTTTGTTCAATAGGTTGTTATAATGACCTTCGGTCTCAAAGTGCTCTTACGTGCTTTCTAATAGCCCCAAATGAACAGGCTTAGGATTTTCTGAAAGGTGGGGATCTATTCTTTCCACCAATCCTAACCGAAATTATTTAACTTAGATGAGGACCGTTCGACATCTAAAAGATGAAGTAGTAATGGTGTAGTGGCGAAAGTGTATGGTGATTTTCGTATTCAAAGTGCTCTTGCAAGCTTCCTAATAGCACGAAATGGACATGCTTAGGATATTCTGAAAGGTGGGGATCTATGCTTTCCAACAATCTTAACCGAAGTTATTTAGCTTAGATAGGGACCATCCTACTCCCGTTTAAAGATGTAGCTGTAATTGGTACAGCGGCTAGTTTCAATTTCAAAGTGCAATTGTAATGCTCATATTTGTATCTGTGTCTACGCTAAACAATTTCGGTTCTAATTGATGGAACGAATAGAAAAAAATCGATCACGTGTCATCGCATTCACCGAACATTTCCTGCAGCAACTGTTCATATCAGACTGAACTCTATTCACGTGATACGCCCTTCAGAGCCTGTCACAACTAAAATCTTCAATGTAATGAAAGTCTTTTATCCAGCGTGCAAACGTGGCTGAACTTGGCATGAAACCAAAAAAAAATTGTTATTTTGGTGGAGGGGTGGGGGGGGGGTGTTGGGGTAAAAAAAAAAGCCATCGCTCACATATGAAAAATCTCGAAAAAATTTCAAAAGACAGTGTGCTGACGTCAATGTTTTTTAGTGCTCCTCCCGAGAACTGTTTAATAAATTTTTGGCAGCCTTAAGCTTTTACAGACTTAGAGCCTTTCCACGTCTCCCAGTCACGTTCCTTCAACACGGGAATCAATGACGGTTGATTTTTCCAGCTTTTTCGGCTATTGAGTAAATACAGATGTAAGCCTATTTACATTGCCTTTTGGATTAAATTTCTAATTGCCTGAGCATTCGGACTTAAATGTCATACCGTTTAGTCTCGAAGGTCGAGTAATTAACTCCTGCTCATGCAGTCTGATATTTAAGCTCATGAAATAGGTTGGTGAAAAAAACGGCGGCCCTTCTATCAGTTTTTTTTAAATGATAATTAACAATGTAACGAAAAGGGTTGCAAGATATTAGGCCATTGGCTCAATTCATAGAGCACATCACGTAGTTGAGCAGGAGATTCTTGAAGGTCAACTGTTAGTCATTGTTTTCTTAATAAAATTATTTGTATGAATCAGTGTGCAAGTCTGACGTGTGCTGTATCTTAAGTATATTACAAAGTCAGAATGATTCAGCGACTAACAAATTATAGCATGCATGTCTCCATACCGCCACGTTGAGCTTACCGTATTTCGTGTAGTGTCAAAAACCGTGGTAGATTGGCATCTAATAACTTACAGCCCGCATGTTGCCAATCTGCGTGCTTGACCACCATTGTGATCCTCTTTACTTATATCCTTGTAATTCAGCCATTGCTTGAGTACGTCTTCAGCTGGAATCGTCCGCAATGCTCTTGATTATGAAGTATCATCAAGTAATTTCGCAAATAAAATTTTCCTTGACGCTCTGTGCATGTTGCTGCCTCGAACACTCTTTGAACCTCCCAGTCTTTCTGATGTAGACTTTGGTCGTAAAGGTGTATCCTGCACACGATTGTTACGTGCTTGTTAACCGTTCTGTTGCCATTACTGATGCTGTTGTGGTCTTGTGCCGTTTCGCTTCCTCCACCTGCAGTGCTGGAGTGCCTGGCACAACTGCCCTTGCTTCTGCATTCAATGATGTAGTGTTCATTACGGTGCCCCTGACGCCTGGTTCATCAGTTGTGAACGAAACTTGTTTCTACTGCCTGTCGTCCACTGGTCGCTCACCACTGCTACGAAGTATGCTGGTAGGTGCTATCGAGTTAGTGTCAGAACTCCTGTTCGTGACAACAGTGTTCCCTGAACCACTATGTGCATCCTTCCCGGTTTCCCTATGCCGGAAATTCCTTGCTGGTTTGTTGCACGATTGTTGCCTTTTGACGACAGTGGTGTACATAACAACTTCCCGAGTATCTTGGCTTGTAGCAGACTGAGGGTGTGCATCTACGCCGTCCCAAATGTCTCTGCTGCTGAAAACTCCTTGCCTGATATCTGCAGAATTTCTTTTTGCGTGTCTTTTTCGCTTTCCATTCTTTGTTCTTGAAGCTGTTGCTAGAGTTGTAAGGCTTGTGGCTGCTTCCGGGTGTGTCCCTGCACTGTCCCGGCACTGTCCCGGCTGCTCTTGCTGCCAGAAACTCCCTGCCGTATTCCTGCGGTATTGTCATGCGGCTGTCATTTATTGCGGAAAATGGAATTTTCAACTGTGTCTTGCATTCCCTGGTCTATCTCAGCCTGTGGATGTGCTCCTGCATCTACCCTGGCCCTCGTGCTGCAGGAAATTCCCTGCCGTATTGCGACTCCACTTAAGCCCAGTTCAAGGAAGTAAGCCAGAAGGATGGTTAGATCAGGGTTTATTTCCAGGGCCACGCGGTCTGTCCTTTAGAGATGTTGTTCAGTGGTTCAGGATGCTCTAGAGAGGGCTGAAGCAGAGTGTCATATTTCAGGAAGAGTTGTTGCTGGTTAGGGGGTCCAGCTCCCAGAGTGAAGCTCAAGGGGGCTACATGGCCTTTTATACCTAGAGCTAGAGACAGAAACCACCACAGGTGGTGTAAGGTATTTCGTGTATCATATCCTGCTAGCCGATGAGCCTCCTCTGCTAGCAGCCACCCCTAGTGACAGATAATGTGAAAGCTTTCCTGACCTCTGATCTCGAGGGACTGGACCATACATCAAAGTACATAGCATCACTGAAATACATTATCAATAGTAACATACACATAGTATATAATATGGAGCCACAGCATCAAAGTAAGAAGGTGCACTAAGGCCCTATCCTAAGGTATAGGAGAAAGTAAGGGAAGCTGTGGAAACCGTCGTTGCAGTATTCCTGTAATTTCCTGTCCTGTCTGTCGTTGCTTGGCGATGGTGCGTTTCTTGAGTTATTTGGCCTGTTGCAGCTCTTGGGTGTGCTCCTGCATCTGCCCTGGCCTCGCGCTGCCTGAAACTCCCTCCTGATTAGCTGTGAAGTCCTCCTCATCGTCATAGATACGGGAAATATCTGCATATTTACCTTTACCTTTCCTGATTTCTATGACGTGTGTGTACCACAACTTGGAGGTTAACACCCTGGGAAACTATTGTAGGCACTTCCTCAGTTGGCCTTGTTCTTCTGGAGAGCAGTGGGCCTTAGCAATGTGGCCCTCTACCTGCTTCCTATCCTTTTCCACTTGCTTGGCCTCTGATCTGCTTCCGTGGTACTTGCTTCTCCCTTGTCATCGAGATGGGTGCGTGATTTGCTCCCTGGTTGAGCAGCAAAAGGTTGAACAGGTCCGACGCCTACTCTCCACCCACCATTATGAATGTCTACAATAATGGCAGTTCTTTACATAAAACTCTGCCGAGTACGAGGCCATTTGACGCTCCTGGTAAAATTAGTACTGGTTGTTTCATCGTAGGTTTTCCCGAGCACCAAGTTATCGTAGTGTACAAGTCCCCCCCCCCTTCACCCTCGGATACGCCCTTTGCCAACCAAAATGTTATGTTGGTTGTGTGATGGATTTCATGGCCTACATTTTCTAGCTTTGCCACCGTACCACAGTTGCATGTGGTCGAAGTTGCACCTGAATCGAGCAGCACTGTTGTCCTAATCCCACCAATGGTTACCGCTAACAATGGTCTTTTTCCATAGGAAGATTCATCATGTAACCCTTTGGTTTTGCTTACCACTGGCATTTCGACATAAGTAGTGGTTTCTTGCACTGTTGCATGTTCCATGTCCATTCCGAAAGTCACTTGTCCTGCAGATGGCTCATTTCTTCTTACCGAAGTTGTGGTTGTGGTTGCCCGTCTTCCGTTTTGGCTGGGACACCATCCTCACTGTTTTTTTTGACTGGTTGTTAAGGCAATCTGTTCGGTAATGTGCACTTGACCCACATAGAAAGCAGTTGTTGTGTGTAGGTCTTGGTAATCTTGTCCTTCTGCCATCCACTGTGGTGTGGGTAGTCTCACCCTTACCTGCATCTGTGTGTGCTGCATCTGTGTGTGCTTCTCCACCTCTTCATAGCGTCTGCCAAAGAATCGTCGAAGCTACAACGAAGCTAAAGAGTATTTAGAGGTATTAGACCTCTGTTCAGTTCTCGTGCACTTAGTTGGCGTCGTGCTAATCATGTTAGCCTCATGTTCGTCTTCCTTCTTCATAGAAGTTGCTTGTTCACTGTGAGTCTTTGGTTAATTCCAAAATATAGAAAGCTCAATAAACTGTGAGGCGGGAATGAATTTTTGTTGGTCCTTTGTCTCAATAAGAACTCGCACAATGTAGGCCCTCCGTTGGCCAGTTCCGGCAGACAATTGAACTGCCGGTTGTAGAGTAAAGCTCGAAAGTCTGGAGGTAGTTGCCTAAGTGCTTGTGTAACTCTCGTAGCCTCAGGAGTCGTCGGATCGATCCTTTCATAAAACTAATTTATCGAGTGCAAATAATTTGTAATTGGCTCATTTTCAGCTTGATAGCGATTATCCAATTCCCTCCGCAGGTCCTCAAGATAGCACGGTCCTAAAAACTCTAAATCTGAAGGCGTCCACAAACTCCTTCCACGTAGCAAAAGGCCCACTAAAAACACGCCATTCGTCTGCAGTTCCAACCAAACTTATTGGTAGGACCGTTTTTAAAACAAACTCGTCACTGGACTGGTACGCTGTGGTGTATTTAGTAGAGGCTTTAGGTATTCCTCCGGGGTGCGGCTATCCTTATAACCTTACTACCTCGGGAGCGGAATTTTTGAGTTTTTATACCGAGCAATACAGTGTGGAGTCTCAAAATTGTTTTTTGATGCTAAGTTACCCTGAGTTTGAATGACGTCTGTTGCGTTAACAGTTCCCAAGTTAGCACTTGTACTGGTGGTCATCGTGGCTGAGCTGTGAGAGAGCTCAGACTGGTTGCAGGAGGTTTGTGGATCTGGACGAACCCCTGGAAAGGGGACCTTGGCAAAGTCCCTGCCAGAACTGCTGGCCAGAGTAGCGTGAGAGGCTGCCATGCTCCTTCAGCAGCTGTGGGAACTCTTCTGGCCAATTTCTGTTGGCACCTTCTTTTACCAGTCTGGAATGTCTGGTAAAGTCTGGTAATGTTCAAAATTGAGCCGGTTCAGCCATACAAGCATTAAGTTGCTTCGGCTGTCAAAGAAAATAATTTAAAAAAAAACTACTGTCCTGTCCTGGCGATGTGCAGTGAAACTGTCATGGCAACTAGAATCTCCATGCCTTATTATTTCAATCAGCGTTGGAATGGTGTCTCTATCTTTATTAGAACCAAAGTTGGTATCCCGTATTGACGCGCCCTTTCTGGCTGGGCCATCCACGCTGGGCCTCACTCACATTGCTCCTCCCTGAGCCCACCCCCACGATGAATTGCCGGGTGGAGTCCGGCCAAGCGATTGAGTGATAGAACTGGAGGCCACTCTGTCCGTCCCTCAATCCAGAGACTATGGGGGCTTTGGTCAGCCAAGTTGGCTAGCCTTTCTTTCCCCCTGGATTGCGAGTCTCCGTCTCTTCTTGCTGCATGCAGTTCGTTGCTCAGTCGTAAGACCCTAAACCCTGATTCGGTGCACATAGAACTTTTCTCACTGGTTTGAGGGTTAAAGTTATTCGAGCTTGAATCTCTATCAGCGGTGCCACTATTGTCTGCAGATGTGCTAGAATGTGTAACATGCTGATGTGAAACTCAGGACGGATCGTATGTAGTCTTGAATGCGTAAGGTTGCATTGCAGTCACGCATTTTTACGCTTCTGTCATTACATCACCATTAGCTATGCCTAAGTGATTTAAAATGTAGTGCACTAAATCGTGTTCTTTTGGTGCTGCTGAAATCTCTGCAAATGAAAAGTGTCATTTTGAATTCATTAACACCCAACGAGTCTTGCTGGTGCATTGGTTGATACCATGGATTTCTAATTAATGGTTTGTTAGTAGGCATGAACGGTAAAGGTTTATTCAAGTCGACTTGCGGTGTGTCGGGTCTCTTCCTTGGATCCCGGCACATGACTTCTCTCCCGTCGCTATTCGGAATTGGCTTCATGTTGGTTGCATGTCGTCTAAACTCAACATAGGTCCCGAGGTTGAAGATTTTAGTGACGGGGACATTCTCTTCTCCAGCCTGCTAGTTCCAGGCTAGTCACGTACTCCATAAAGAGACAAATGGTCGCCTTGCCTAAGTGAACCCTTTGCTGTCTCCGAAACCGTGTTGTACAGAAAATATTCATCAATTTTGTTATATTTAAACAAAACCGACAAATCTGGTTCAGAAGCACTCTCTCTTGAATGCTGGGGAATTACATCTGAAGTTCGGTGTCAAGTCACGGTCAACAACCAGAAAATCAGCTAAAAATGACGACAACCACGATTGTCGTAAGAAGCACACCTAATTACAAAACAATCGATGCATTTCACAAATGGGCAAGACTGACCTGTCAAAAAGTACTCTCCGATTCTTAAAACATGTCAGAGTCTCCCATCATACCACATTCGTCAAAAACACAATTACCTTAATTTGTAAATTATGACCACAAGTAATCACTGTAGGAGAAATTTACCGTGTGATGCACCGTCAAGACTGACATCACTATTACTGATCTGTTCATTCAAATTATTATCCATGCGTCCCTGTAAAAAAAAACATCATCAGGCAAATCCTCAGAACTGGTATTGACGTTCGGTATGCAGTATCGTGGCAAACAATCGCGGAAAAAATTCAACTAGTTTCCCGAAGCCTACATTGAAGAGCTAATAAGTCAATCAGTCATGTCAGCCGTCCAAATTAAAGACTTACCACCCTATGGTTTAAAACTTGAATATTTGAGAAAAAAAGAAGACCATTTTATTTTGGTTCTCCACAACGAGTTAACCTGTCTCTGACTGATAATGCTAAAGCAAACAAAATACACTGACAATGTTACTTTCCCGCGCTCAAGCATCGTTGCATCTTGTTTGAGTGATCTATGACTGACTTATGGTCTGTAGGCTCATGTAGTGAATTAAATGTAGTGAATTAAAAAAAGTGATCTATAACCCGATCTTGTGCACCTCGCTTCTTTGTTGCACCTTTATTACATGTTGCAGCATCAAGTCTGCACTCATCTCAGGGTGCTATTGTTGGCTTAGATATCTGAGACCCGGTCATTTATACTGTATGCTGGAAGTTGTGGATGGCTCTACACTCATCTTTGCCATCTGTTGAATGAGTAAAAGGACATAGTGGAGTAGCAGGTAATGAGTTGGCTGATTGTGTAGCAAAAGATGCAGAATTGAACAGCAAGTGTCAGATTATCATTGTGCAGACAGTAAGGGCTCATAAACGTGTTATGCAATCTTGGACTCTGCAGGCTTGGAGAGATGAATGGAAGGCAGCCACTACTGGTCGACTTCTGTTTAGCATTAACCTGGTGTGTAATTATGAAACTATGTTAAACAGTCTACCGTATTGGATAGCGCGTTTGCTGTCAAGGCTGCGAACGGGTCATACATTACTTCCGTAGCACATGCTTCGTCTGGGGTGGAGTGAGGCGTTACTTGTGCTGCATTACAGTGCAGAAGAATCAGTTGCTCATCTGTTACTGCTCTGCCCTCGCCATGACATGCACCGCAAGAAGCTTGATCCATGGATTCAGAATTTGAAGATCTTCTCAGTACTGCAGTGTGAAACGTTTACATGCTGTTGCGCAAGTTTGCAAATCAACTGGCGTATTCCTGTGAGTGTCTGCATCCTTTGTCTCTGTGCTGTCTCAGTTTTGATGGAATGTCTGTCTTTGTTTTAGTTTGGGCTTAGTTTTAGTTTTGGTGTATTGGTTTTAGTTGTGTTCAGGGTGCATAGCAATGGACCAAGGGCATATAATAAACACATTCCTCCTCTGCTGCCTCCTTGTACACAGTGGAAATTACCAGTTGGCAATTTGAGCTCTTGTGATAGAGCTTTATTTGTATGCAGTGAAACTTACCAGCAGAAGATTTGGACTCCTAGTAATGGCACCTTCCTTGCTCTGTGCATTTATTTATGTCAGTGTTAGTTGTATAGGGAAGCATAGTTATCAAGGATGTGCTATGCTAAATGGAATGACTCGGTGTACAGTTGGTGTTTCTGCATGTTTAGTGGTTGTATCATTTAGAGTGGGTGTATGGCTTCGGGTCGCGGCCCCAATCAATACATACATAAGCCTCCTCCACCTGTCCATTTTCTGAAAATTCTCGTGCACAAACGAAGTCTTAATTCGTTTGTGGCCTGCTGGTCTTGTTAATAAAGATCTCAAACCCACTACGAAGGCTACATAGTCATATCTCGGGATTTTTCTAAGGCCATAATAAAGATTCCATACTACTACAGAGGCTACATAGTCATAACTCCAGATCTCTCCATGGCCATCGTAAAGTTCCCATACTTACTGCGGGGGCTACATAGTCGTAACTCCGGATCTCTCCAAAGCCATAATGAATATCCCAAACTCACTATGAAGGCTACATAGTTATGTGCCTTCCATGCAATTTTTCTCTGTTGGAACATGTTGCTCCTACATTCCTGAGCGATTTGTTCACACTATATGACTGTATCTTATTATCATTTATGCAAATCATGTTTTATATAACGCATTGCACATGAAGTCAATCCAATGTTTTTTTACACATCATACTCTTGCCTTAGTTAACCTTTTCCATAAAAGAAAAGCACAATACAATCCAAATTTCGACAATCCAATAAGTGTGGCATCAACTATTCAAGTAAAGACATCGCAGCCTGTCACCAATTTTATTTCTCTTTCACTGATAGATTTTCACAAACTGGCTGATCGTATGCTTTTTTGCTTTACAGTACCTACCACCACAGAAGGCATAAAAACAAAAGGCACTACAGTAGATTCATCCAATCAA
>JAHWFP010201262.1:7845-34084 GCA_023313725.1 Lithobius niger | reverse complement strand
CCAACTTAATCGCACCGAATAATACTTTGGACGTTAAATGAAAACTTTAACATTGCTACCGATGCAGCAATGTTCTAGTTTTCATTTAACCTTCGAACTATTAAGCGGTGCGATTAACTTGGCTAATGTTTTGGTGTGTTGATATCACTCCTTTGAAGGGCCGAACCATTCGGAACTAGGCGGCCCCTTTAACCAGTTTTGGTTTTTGATATGATCTAGGCACATTTCAGGTACATGAGGGAAAAATATAAATGCGGTTCAAAAGCTTAAATTGTGTTGAAATCAAGAGCAATGACCCACCTGACAAAAATTAACTCGTGTAGGAATGCCAGCTAAGCTGCTTTCAATGCAAAATCTGACCCTCAATAACGTTGAAAATGTGTAACTAGCTAGCTGGCTAATAACTAGCTACTAGCTAGCTAGCTAGCTAATTCTAGTCCGCTCATCCCCATGTTAATTTCCATAGGGTGATTATTCATCGATACCGAGATAACGGGAAGGCTTCCAGCTATGAAACTGGAAGAATGGCTACAGTACGATACGAACTGCGTACCTTTTATGGTTTGGAGCCAAGGGGTGTAACGAGGATGGCGTGGGATGGCGCGTAAGCACGAAAATATTGTTATAACCATTGTTAGTATTGTCGCCATCGTCCCTCATTGGACAGCCAAAGTTCGGACAATGACAACGTGTATACTGACGTGCGTGCCTAGATACACACTAGTGTAGCACGATGAATCTAAACAACGTTGCGAAAGAAATTGTATTCACGTCCAATTCACGAAAAATAACCATCTCTAAAAACAAAGCAAAATAAACAAAGGCAAAAACTGGTGAAGAGGCCACCAAGTTGAGAGTGGTTCGGCCCTTCAAAGGAGTGATATCAACACACCAAATTAACTAAATAACACAAATTACAACAAAATTAAAACCAAACCAAAAACCTATAAAGAGGTGACTAAGTTGAGAATGGTTCAGCCTATAGGAAAAAGATAGTAGCAAATTATTGAAATCCAATTTTTTGTTGAAGTGGCACTTTATTACACATATGCAGGCTAGTGGAGTTGAGTCAATACACAATTAAAAATAAAAGGAGTGATATCATATCAAAAACCAAAACTGGTTAAACGGGCCGCCAAGTTCCGAATGGTTCGGCCTTTCAAAGGAGTGATATCAACACACCAAAACATTCGCCAACTTAATCGCACCGAATAATACTTTGGACGTTAAATGAAAACTTCAACATTGCTACCGAAAGTAGCACTAACTAACGAAATAAAACAAATTACAACAAAATTAAAACCAAACAAAAGACCTATAAAGAGCTGACCAAGTTGAGAATGGTCGAATCAAGTTGAGAATGGTTCGACCAGTAGGGTAAGAACGCGATTGAGTTGTCCCTCCATCGAGCCACGGAAGTGACGTCATTACCCCCACTTTCGGTCACGTGATCAAAGTGGGGACGTCACTTCCGGTTTTCGTCAATCTGGAGAATGGCCGGAGGGTGCTTTTGCTAATTTTTTTTCGTTTTCATCTATCTGGAGGGGGTGAAAAAAGTGCCTTTTGCTACCTTTTTTTCGTTTTAAATCTGAAGGATGGTGAAAAAGTGCCTTTTGCTACTTTTTTTTTTCGTCAATTTGGAGGAGGGTAGGAAGTGACCCCCTCTTTTTTAGTTTTCATCAATCTGGAGAATGGTGGGAAAGTGTCTTTTGCTACTTTTTTGCATCCTTTTGCTACGTCCGTGACCCGCACTTAGACGTGAGCCTAATGACGTCACTTCCGGTCACGTGATCAAAGTGGAGGTAATGATGTCACTTCCGGTTTTCGTCAATTTGCAGGAAAGTGCTTTTTGTTACCTTTTTTTTTCGTTTTCGTCAATCTGGAGGATAGTGGGAAAGTGCCTTTTGCTACTTTTGTTCCGTTTTCGTCAATCTGGAGGATAGTGGAAAAGTGTCTTTTGCTACTTTTTTTCCGACAATCCGAGAAGGGTGGAAAGTGATATCATTACTCCCACTTTATCATTTTCGTCGATCTGGAGGATGGTGCGAAAGTGACTTTTGTTACCTTTTTGTGTCCTTTTCATACCTTGATGTCATTACCTCACTTATGACGTCACAGTGAGCCTAATGATGTCACTTCCGGTTACGTCATCAAAGTGGGAGCGTCACTTCCGGTTTTTTTGTCAATCAGGTTGAAAAGTGTCTTTTGATACCTTTTTTTGATTGATACTGCCAATTGGTTTCCCCAACTGAACTGCCAAAAAAAAAATCCGAGTCTATTTTGTATACCCTATTTTTTCGAATTATTTTGACTCGGGGTTTTTTTTTTTTTTTCAACCAGCGAGTATGCCTCTCCACCAGCGTCAAGGTTGCAGTTATAGGAGAGGTGGGATGGGGGGAAAGGAAAAGGGGTTGGGAAGGAAAGGGATTGACCAGTACCTTGGGTGCGGGGATCCCTGATGGCATGGTCTCTCATTTCTTAAGCGAGCGGCTTTTTCTCATCCTAGCGGCTTTTTTCTCCAATCTGGCTTTCTTTTCCTCCTCAGTTTCTCGTTCTTGAGCCTTCGTCTTACTAGCGGCTTTTTCTGCACCGGACCATTGTGGCCCGTCTTTCCATATCCAACATTCTTCGCCTAGCTTTTTCTTTTACCTTCCACGCCGCGAGATCGGTCAGCTTTGTCCTGCGGTTGTCTAGCACCGCGGATCGTCGCACCGATCTAACCCGTTCCTCCTCTCGTTTAGCACCGTTCAACTCATCCTTCTCCTTCGACATGAACACTAAACTCGCTCTCTCCTCCTCCTCCTCGTCAGTCATGACGTCTATGTCGGGGTCGAAGTTGTCTTCGTACTCTCGCCACGTGCCAGAATCTCGATGACCGATAGCTAGCGTTATCTTCCCCATTGTCTAGGATAAAACGTTTGTCATCGTAAGCCGAGAGGAACGATTTCGTGACTTTCACCGTGCTTAGTTCGTGTTTCGGGTTGGCGATTTTAGTCCAGGTTCCTTTCGGTGCGAGTACTGGCATTCTTAGAGCGGATTTGTAATCTTCAAAATCCAAGTGTTTCTTCACGAAAGATGTCTGGATGTCCTTAGCCTTCATGGACGTCTTCGTTTTTTGCGCTCTAATGGCATACATTTTGGATCGTAAACCCACGAATTCTAAGATGGGAATGCCGCCCATCTTGTCTTTCATTTTCCCCAGGACCTGTTTGTTCGCCTCGGAGTACAAAAGATGATCTCTCGGATAATTGCTCGTATCGAAGCGTTCTCGGTCTCGCTTCATATCCTCGTACACACCGTCCGTTTCCACTTCGTAGCAGAGGCTGTCGGTGTCCGTAAACAGGAGTTTGGCACGGTCCTCGTACGTGGGTTTAACGTATTCGTAGAAGAAGCAGAACATGCCCAGTTTTGACAGCTCCAGAATACTGAATCCCGAGTACGTCGGTAGATCACAACAGACGCGCCTGACTCTGCAGCTGATCTGCACTAAATGTTCATTAAGGATTTCGAACGAATCCGCGTGAGGTTGGGAGGTGTACTTGACAGCCTTCTTGGAATCGGTGCACAGTTTCACGTTGACTCGCTTCTGCTTATTTTCCATCGTCTTGCCAAATACCAAATTGTTTAAAAGTTTAAAGTAATCCTTTTCAAAGGGTGCGGTCGATTGCTGCCTTTTTCTCCGTATTGAAATTGATGTACCCCTCCATCCAGGGTTTCTGATTGAAGCTCAGTACTCTTCGGATGCGACGAAGAATCAATCCGTGATGCAGGTAGACCGTCAAATTTTGGTAGTGAATGACGTTCTTTTTGTGCAGGAGATTCGGCACGAGTTTGGTTGAAGGTTTGATGTCATGATTGATGTCTTCCACTAGTTTTCGGGAAAAGGGTGAAATGAGGTCTTCTCCGATCTCGAGCTTCTCGGGAGCTAGGGGATAGTCGTTATGCGAGTCGTGAAGCTCCGTTGGGTATTCTAGGTCGACTAGGAGTATATATCCGACATCCGCATCGTCCGGCACGGTGTCAACGTCCAAGGTCCGAATTTCTTCCTTGGTCGAGTAGCGGAATCAGTCGTAGGGGAGACGAGCTCTCGTAGCGAAACCGTACAAGTTATTCATATCCAAGTAAATTATTTAAATGGAGGGTTTGCCGGGATTGAAATTGACCAGATGTTTGTTGCTCGCCTTCGAATATTCTTGCAAATAAACAACACGCCGCCTCTGATGCCAGAAGTTATCATGTTGTGTTTTCCCGAGTGTAAAAACAACTCCAACTTGGATTCCTGCATTCTCAATAATGCCGCCCAACTAAATCTCGGAGTAGAGATATAGTAACACGGATCTAACTTGTTGTTGGCAAGGCATATTTTCCTGAAATCTCCGAAGATGTCCGCGAGTAGGAAAACGTCGATCATCTGGTAGATTTTGTGATAGGTGGCGAATATCTTTACTTTCATCTTGAGCCACAGGTTGAGCGCTCTCACGTACTCCTCACCCGCCAACTCTTCGTCCTTCCGTTGAGAGAAAAAGCATTTTATAGAGGGAAGCTCTTCTTTTTCGAAGACCGACATGTCGGCAACGTACTCGTAGGGGTAAACGCCCTTCCGGGTCAGCAGATCTACAACGCTCTCTCGCGCGGTTTCTTCGACGAACCAAGAGGATTTTAAACCAGAGTCCAAAGCCGCCTCGAGAATCGGGAAGCTCCTGCGGTGTTTGACCAAAGTATCCAGCGAAGCTTTAAGGAAATTCACAATGTCTATGAATCGAAGACTTATCCCGCTGTTTAACCTCTTGATCGTCATACTCTGAAAACGCTCGGCATTCCGACTGATAACGTCTACCTGACCCTTAAACATGTGCACTTCAGGTATGAGAAGATGCATGTCGTACCCTTCTAGACCGTTGAATACGACTGGGATGGTTCTTTTTTTTTCGAGCGTTGAGATTACATTTTGAGTGAGCCGGTTCTCTATATTTTCCGCTAATATGACAGTGATCCCTAACTTTAGTGTTGGGGTCGCCTTTCGAAACCAAAAAGGGGAAGGGTTTTCCGCAATAGTGACAGATTTTGGATTCTTCGTAACTGACCTGTTCGGTTGGGGAGAGATTGAGGGGTAGTATCCTTTTCAACAATTCTTTATAATGTCGCACTTCTTTCTTCATGCGTTTATAAAAAACGTTCACCGTATCTTCTCCCAAGTAGTACTCTCGATTAACGATCTCCCCGTTCTGTTCGATCACGACGTAACCGAAGCTGCAAGGTGCGTGTCGATGAATTCGGGTGGTCGAGCTTGTCGATGGTCCCGGTTGAGCGGTGTGGATGGGCAGGAGTAGACACTCGAAGTCGGCATAGATGATCCTAGGAAAGGGGTTTTGACGGTTAAAATGTCAAAACTCGAGAAAGTTGTCTCCTCCAGCTTTAAATCGGAGAGCATGTGCAGGATTAATTTTGACGCATTTGTTTCGGTGAATTAAAAGCATCCACTCCATTCCAAATCCTGTGAAACAGTTTCGGCAATAGTATTTGGCGTGAGTCCCTGAGCCTCGATAAAATAAAAACGTAGCGATGTCGATAATGCCGCAGTAATGGGTGTGGTCCGCATCACTCAACGAGAGAAGGTCGATGGGTAGTCCGTCGTAGTTCTTGGAAACTCTGAGCGGGTACAACCCCTCGTCATCGTTAAAACCGATGATGTTGATCAAAAGATCGTTCAGCTTTTCAAACATTTCAATTTCCTCGAACTTGGTCGGGTAAGATAGAGAGCTAGTGTCGAGCATGTCTTTGAGCCCTTCGTAATCTTCGGGGTTAGTGCTGTCTAACCCCAAACCCGACGATAGCGTAAAGTATAGAAAACATTTTTAATCGTTTAGATTTGAACGTTTACCACCGATTTCGCCTTGGCCTCGAGTTTTCTAGGGAGTGGAATATACGACGAAGCTTGCATCGGTCGATACTCCGCCACTCTAATGATCAAGTTGGTGATTCGTTTTATAGCCCAACCACTTCCTTCCCTGGCATAAACGTTGATGGATTCTTGAATTTTACGGAATGCTTCGTCCAATACAGCGGGAATATTGTTCGGGTTGTATAATTCCGAATATCTGGTCCAAAAACCAATGTCCGATAATGTCTCGTTTCTAAAAAATTCGATTCCCAAACAAAGCTGCACCTTACAATTAACCATCTGCTCCAGACAAATTACTAGCTGATTTTGCAAAGCCATGCGTGCAGACAGGAAGAAGTGAAGTGGATCACCGAATTCTTTCGACAGTGGCATTTTGTATCTTCGGTGACAAAGTTCATGCGTTCGTGAAAAGCACTAATTGTTGAGATAATCGGGTAAATCGTCTACGAAACAAGTGCATTCTTCCTAGTCAGAGAGGTGATTCGAACGTATATGGTTACGCAGCAGATGCTGTGTACGGAAAGTTTCTCGGCAATAAATGCAGGTAAAAACGGTTTTAATTTCCATTTCTGAAACGAGAAATCCTTTTTTTTTTAATAACGAGGAATAAAAATGTACGGTACAACTTCAAATTTTTATATTTTTTTTTAAGAAATATTGAGGAACAAAAATGTTCTATCCTTTTTTTTTATATTGAGGAACAAAAAGTTGGAAGGATAAGAAAAAAATTTCTTGAACCGTTCACGAGTGCCATTTCATTTTAGACCGATAATATCCAGCTATTAGAAATTTGAGTGCTCAAGAGGATAAAATGCTAATATTATCCGTCCAACTATTACATTTTTAATCATATCCCTTCCACTTAACGAAATAGATCATTTTTCCATCTGTATCTTTCTTTCGTCTTAATACTTTCTCCACTAAAAATAAATCGGGAACGAGAGTTTTTTGAATTTCTTGTTCGTAGAAACCTCCGAGCACCGGTTCGTTCAATTTGTCTTTTAATAGATAAGTAACGTGTTCGGTTTTTTGTACTTTACGGATCGTAAAAACTTCGTTCGTAAAATTTTGTAAATACCCTTCAAATATTTTCTTAACTTTAGAAATTCTGACTTTATTTCCTACGACAAATTTGGGTTTTTTCAATAATTGTTTCGGTTTAATTTTCAGTGACGATTCGTGACGTTTGGTTACTTCCCTCGGTTTTAGTTTAGTTGCGGAGTGAACCGTGTCATTGTACCTTGAAACTAACTCATCAATAATGTGTACCCATTGATAGTTCCCCTGCTCGGTAAGTTGTTTCCACATGCGAGTTTTCAACGTTCTGTTGAAACGTGCTACAATGCTCGCTTTCTTCTCAGAGTGGGTAGAGTACAGGTTGATGTTGTGACGCTTAAGGAGCGCTTTAAAGTTTTTATTGTAGAATTCACTACCTAAATCAACTTGTAAATTTTTAGGGGGTGTCGTTCCTTTGAGAATTTTCTTAAAAGCTTCCGTAATGACTACACCGGATTTTGATTTAAGGGGAATGGCCCAAGAAAACTTGGCCATGACGTTGATTGCAACATACTCGAAAGATGTTCGTGCCAGGTAGAATGAGACAATTCTTATTCCTTTTGTTTATATATATATAAAAAAAAAAAGAATCGTCAAAATGCCGGTTAATAAATTTGGACAGTTTTTGAAACTAACGCAAAGAGATGTGAAAGGGGTTCCGGGTATAGGATTTATATTAGACCTGAACCATGATTACGACATGCAGAATAAGCGACTGACTAAAGTCGGAGCTGCTACAGAACCCGAAGATGTCGTAATTTATTCCCAATTTACCGAATTAGAAAACGAAGTAAAAAAATTTAAAGTTGATGTAGCATTGAAGAAAGATGCGGATGGACATTTTAACGCTGAAAAGAAACGTATTAAAGAACTCGAAACTCCCTCGCAATCTAAGGATGCGGCGACTAAGGATTACGTCGATTCAAAAACTGTATCGGACATGCGAATGAATCGCTTAACTAATCTAGCTGCTGGTATAGATCCCGAAGATGCGGTGACTTATTCTCAGTTGACAGATGTAAAAAATTTAAAAACTATGTTGGAGGAAAGTGCCGATGGTCAACTCGACGCGAAATATAGACAAATCAAGGATCTGGCATCCCCCGCACAATCTAAAGATGCGGTGAATAAAGAATACATCGACGTGAAGCTCTTCGTCATAAACGAAGTGGAAACCAAACTCGGTTACGCCTTGAAGGAAGGTCCCGGTGGACTGCTCGATGCAAAAAGTAAGCGAATCAAGGACCTTGCATCCCCCACACAATCTAAGGATGCCGCGAATAAAGAATACGTCGACGCGAAGCTTCTCGGTATAAACGAATTAGAAACCAAACTTGACAATGCCTTGATCATGGACTTTCGCGACATATTCGACGCAAAAAATAAACGAATTAGTAACCTGGCGAGCCCCGAAAGCCCTTCGGAAGCTGTTAATAGAGACTATTTCTTCGAGGTTATTAGAGATGCCTACAAAATAGACAAACTTCAAACGGTGTTGAACGAGGACGAGGTACTCGATGCAAAAAATAGACGAATCAAATTTACGCTCCCTCCAACCGCGGAACACGACGTGGCTACTAAGGGTTACGTCGATAGTCGAATGGTTTCTTTAAACGTAGAAAAAAAACTCTCACCAGACGCGGAGGAAGCCAAGAATCATTTTGAAAATATCGGTTTTGTGATGGAAAGATATATAAATCCACGTATCGACTGTATAGTTATTTTTCGAGGAACTAGTCCTTACCCTAAAGGTCACTTTTTCACGTGTAACAGTAACTATCCTCGCCAATACTACTTATCAACATCCGGTTGGTATATCCTGGGAATGAGTATAGAAAGTAGCGGAGACTATATACCTAGTTCAGACCCTCCAGATATAAAGATACGATATTTAATAACTAAGTTTTTTGATTTGTCGGAAAGTGTACCCAAAGACAAAGGATTTCAAATTTATCTCGGTCCCAAGAGACTTCTCCAACCATCAACTCTAAGTATAACGAAAATACCGATCATCGTGCGTGATAGTCACGTGATTTATATAATGGCTAATACGGCAAGCACGGAGGATAAAGATTATCAGATAGATATATACCTAACCAAGACTCGTTGTATAGCATGGTCAAAGCAGAAACCATATGCCAATCCATACAAAGAACAATGGGGATAACCGAGTTAAAGGGCTAACCGTCTTAAAATATCTTCGTAATCATATCCCTTGCACGAGAAACGAGAAAATAAACAGAAATGACCGCACAATGTTTGATTAAAATTTTGCACCCTGTCGTAATTGTATTTAACGGGACCCAAATACTCCGAAATGGATGTCGGTGGTTCGAGGTTGCCGAAACTGTCGAAATAACAGGGTATGTCAGTAACTGTCGAGTAAGCCACCCAATGACCTCCGTTTACATCGTGAAAATTTTCGAGATTAATGATGCCACATTCGCCACGAGGTTTAGGTTTTAACGGCAGACGATCCGTGCTAAAAGTACCTCTGTATTTAGGAATTTTCAAAACTTTGACTAATCTGTTTAAACCGAGATTCGTTAACGGTTTAGTAAAATCTATCAAACCTTCACTGGCCTTAGAAAGAGCCCTCTTCCACAATTCGCTTTTTTTTTCTTTTTACGTTTCAATCCCGAACGCTCCATCTTCTTGTTATGTCTCACCATTTCTACCATTACCTTAGCATCGTTCTGGCTCTTTTTAACTGCAGCGGTGATACCGGTGGCACCTCCGGCTAAACCACCTACACTGGCTAAGATGGGTCCCAGCAATGCCAACAATGGTAAAAACCCACCTCGTTTCACGATCTTTTTTCTTTTCACCCCACTCCGTTTTTTTTTTTTTCGATTTTACTCGTTTTCGGTTTTTGTTTTGCCATCTCTCTTTTTTAATAAATCACTTCGACTTTGCCTTTATCCAATTTCAAACTCATTTTTCTATCACCGATCAACAGCGCGTGGCACGTCGTGTTAGCTGGAACCGCGACGTTAAATTTCAACTTTACTTAAACGTCGACTTTGCCGGATTGAAGTCTCTCCGATTGCTTGGAACAGTCCAAAACTACTAGAGGATACGTCTTTTTAAACTGCACCGAATCGATACACAAGTCCCCGACATCGTACAAAGCGCATCTAAACTCTTGAGCCATTCTATGCAGGATCGAGTATTCTCCAGTAGCGTAATGTACGTTCAAGTCCAAGAACAGGTAACGTTTGGAATTCAAAGTTACGTGAGCATCTTGAAGACTGCAGTGATCGAATACGGCTGGATTTTTAGTTTGCGCATCTTTTCTATCAGTCTGAAGAGCTAGAATAACCCACCTTGGTTTTTTGATGGCCGAAGAAGTAAGCACGCGCCATGTGATACTAGTGCTCTGAGGAAGTTCGCAACTATCGTAATGCCAGTGCCTAAAACCCAAGTCCATGTTTATCCCACCTTCTATATAGCTAAAAAGCCTGAGTTTTTGCTCGTCTGATGTGGTTACGTACAGTACGTGGCACGAAACGCTATTCAATTCGACTTTCCCAACAGCTGTTGCAGCTGCCCTGAATACAGCGTCGTCATTGCTCACCCTAGACAACGTTAGGACATGCTTGGCACCGTACAGCACCTTGTCATAATTTTCGAAAAATCCCATGCAGTCTTTTAAAGGAATGCTGAACGAGAAGCTTTCTTTAGGAGTCATCTCCTTTACGATGATGGAATGCCGTAATTTGAATCCGATGTTATCGTTCAAACTGGCCGCGGAAGATTCTGCCGCATCTAACGCCCAGCAGTTCCCCAGCAACGACACTTGATCGGTCGAACCGTACGTAAGGAGACCTTTCATGAGAGTCCCATAACCGGGGCAATTTAACTCGTCCACTAGCTTATCCTTCAAGTGATATTTAATGCTGGAAAACACGTACATGGAACCATTATTGATGAGAGACACTTCGTCCGCATTGGCAAAACTAGAACCGTCGGCATTCAGTAACCTGCCTTCAATCAGAAGATAACTATTCGCGACATGTAGGAACAAATCCTTGGTTTTGATTACGATTCTAATTTTCGAATTGACGTTGTTTAGATTGGTTCCTACTATCGGATTATATTCGTGAAATGCGTAGCTCTCCACAGAAGAATCTTGTTGTAAAGATTCGTTTATACTCATCTTCTCGCTCTCGTTATATATTTGATGAATGATGCATTTTTTGCTCTTAATTGATTATTATCTACGACAAATCCTTTTCCAATTATTCTTTTTTTTCTTTCGAATACTAACATTCTTTTTTTAATATGTACAAAATTATTTTTTAGACCTCAGATGAAGTCTGACGGTAAGGGTTTCCCCGTTTAAATTTATCATTTCGTTATCTTGAGAAGTTAACCAAATGCGAATATTACGAATCTTGTCGGTAGTTACGACAAGGTAAATTAAATGTTGAGGGGAAATTATCATCTTATAACCCGGTGGCACTCCCGGATAAAAAGAGTATATGCAAGGTTGAGTGTCGACATTCACGTAGGAAGACCCGATTATGTTGGTATGAACGAAAATTGTATTGAGCCCCATTATATCCACGGATTTTTGACCTTGCTGAGTTTTAGTATAAGTTCCCTGAAGGAATCCTAGAACAATTATTATCTCCCAGAAACGAAATGCTGTAGAGCGAATTATTTATAACCAAATTTGTTTTTTAAGTATTGTGATTCGGTTCTAAAACGATGGCATTTTTTTCGTGACCACTTCCTTCCAAAGTAGACTGTATAAAATTATTCAAGTCCAAAATTCCGTAAGCGCCGGGAACCACTTGCACCTCCATCCAATTCGCTCCACCATCGATGGTGTACAAAAATTCGTTATTGTCAGCGTGTATGTTGAAAATACTGTAGTACGTATCCAAGGAGACGAGCGCCATTTCGTACTCTTTTTTAGGGTCTAGGTATATGGGCATTTTTAAATTGCAACTCAGTTCAGCACCTATTCCCGTTAAAATTATTGAACTCGATTCCATGCTTTTTTGTTATTAATCGCAAAATATCATTAAAAAGAGTTAACTTTTTGTTTTACTTCGAAATTTTTGAATCGGTCCCAGGGGATGCTAAATAGTACAACCGGTCCTACTGGGTGCTAAATAGTATACCTGGTCCTAGGGGGCGCTAAATAGTACACCCGGTTGTGGAGGGTGCTTAATAGTACACCTGGACCTAGAGGGTGCTAAATAGTACACCTGGACCTAGAGGGTGTTAAATAGTCTGGTCAAGCCATTAATACGTAAACGGATCCTAAAAATTTTCAAAATATACACTAAGGTTGTAAATCATAAAAAAAGGAATGTTCCCTGAAAATCGCGAAGGCTGTTAACCAGTTTTTTAAAAAAAATAACGTAGCCATCCAATCAATTCAACAACGCTGTGACAACCATTTTCTTATCCTAAAAAAACGTGTGAAACATACATTAACGTTGTAAATGTGTAAAAGAAAAGCTTCCACTCGCTGCAGCAACCAGGAATAAAAAAAAAATAACGCATAGGCCTAAGAAATGCGGTCTTACAGCAGTGTTGAAAAGATAACTTTGCTTTCGACTGACACTTTAATGCAATGCACCCTGCAGCATGCTAAACAGCAGGTTCTGATCAATTACTTTTTAAATAACTTTAGAAACATAAAATAGTCAAATAGTTGTACTTTACTACCAAAAAAAATTGAGAAACTTGCAAATAACCTTAGACAATCAACCATATGTTAGCTCTGCAGCAGTCGTGACTAATTTCGCACAGCTGTCACGGTCAGCCTACTCTCATTCACCTCCTATGACTGAAGCAGGAAGTAAAAAATTGTTGTACTGCCAATTCCGTTTAAAGCTCACTCCCTGTAAAGAATATTCTAAAGCTTGCATGTGAAAGCTCACTTAACATGGACCACGATCATCGTCAGAGCCACATCCACTGAAAGTGACGTCATGGAGAGGGGTACTTCAGATTGATGAAAACAAAAAAATGGGGGCATCACTTCTCCTCCAAATTGACGAAAAAAAGTAGCAAAGCCGTTTTCCCACCTCCAGATCAGTGAAAACGGAAAAAAGGTAACAAAAAGCACTTTCCTGCAGATTGACGAAAACCGGAAGCGACGTCATTACCCCCACTTGATCACGTGACGTCATTAACCACACTGTGACATCATAAGTGACGTATCATGGAGGTAGCAAAAGGATGCAAAAAAGTAGCAAAAGGCACTTTCCCACCATCCTCCAGATTGATGAAAACTAAAAAAGTGGGGGTCACCCTCCTCCAAATTGACAAAAAAAAAAGTAGCAAAAGGCACCATCCTTCAGATTTAAAACGAAAAAAAAGGTAGCAAAAGGCACTTTTTTCACCCCCTCCAGATAGATGAAAACGAAAAAAAAAGTAGCAAAAAGCACTATCCGGCCATTCTCCAGATTGACAAAAACCGGAAGTGACGTTCCCACTTTGATCACCTGACCGGAAGTGGGGGTAATGACGTCACTTCCATGGCTGGATGGAGGGACAACTCATCGCGTTCTTACCCTACTTCGACCTTTAGGCAAAAGGTAGTAGCAAATTGTTGAAAACCAATTTCTTGTTGACATGCCACTTTATTACACATCTGCACGGTAGCGGAGTTGAACATTGCTACCGAAATTAGCAATGTTCTAGTTTTCATTTAACCTTCGAATTATTAAGCGGGGCGATTAAGTTGGCGAATGTTTTGGTGTGTTGATATCACTCCTTTGAAGGGCCGAACCATTCGGAACTTGGCGGCCCCATTTAACCAGTTTTGGTTTTTGATATGATTTATGTTATCTTGCATCATAATGCAAAGATTTACAGCAAGACAAGGACGAGTACCGCATCAAGTAAACAATAAAAATGAAAACGAACGAGCGTGATTTTGTTGCTAGCGAAAAGTTGAACTCGGCACACTGTTGTCTCGACTAACAATTGGCTGTGCACGGTACCGATTGTTTAAAGATATTTCTTAAATGGTTCGACACAAATCATGGTGGCACCACCGAGATTACCCTGATTTACAAAATTTAGAAAATGCTGAAAACACTTCACTAAATTCATTGTTAAACGGAAAGAAGCAGCCAACAGGAGAAAAATTAGCCAGGTTTACGTTTGTCAGTGTTTTTTGCGGTAAAGCAGCCCGAAATAGTGGGTAAAGAATTTGCAACGAATCGTTATTTGAAACGCACGGGTGAAAAACCGTTCAAATGTGACATCTACTCTAATACGGGGGGAACAAAACCACGAATTGGGAAGAAGCAAGATTACTTGTCAACCCAATCACTGGACGAACACCGCGAAACAAAACCACCGGCGGAAAAAAAAACCTATCGTGTTGGAAATTAAAGGTGCCATTTTGGGAAAATTGTGTAAAACACCGCTAACATATTATTCAAGACTACACACACAGGCTCAATTCACTCATCCTATTAGGATTACTTCATTTTGGGGCTAAAGGTAAACTGACGTAGTGCAGGTCTATACGAATTCGTGCGTTTTTCGAACAATTACTTGGGATTGAAACCACACAATCGTGTTGGAAGTTAAAAGCGCCATTCTGGAACAAAAGTGTATAACACTACTCACATTCGATTCGAGACTACAAACACACAGTTGTATCATTAGTTCTGTATTTGACCTAAACCACCATTAGCTAACATAATATTGGCTATGTGACCTGAAAGTCGCATTGCCTTGTATCCATCATTATTGATCTTCTTTTTGGTTAATTATACTAATTAAGTTTTATTGCTCTAACTTACCTTTAATTCACTTCTAATATAGGCTTGCCAATAACTAGTAGTTAATGACCTTTCTTTCATCTGGTGCAATACTTAGTTATTTTCGGAATTTAATCAGTAGAAATATGCTGGGAATAGGTTGCAATAGCTTGGTCTAAAAGGGCCCAGAACCAGTTGGAACGGAGAATTTGGAGAATTTTGGCCCAAATGTATCTGGCTATAAAAGACAGAAATAAAACACATAAATCGCTGGAAATAATATTAATGTGGCCATAGCGATTAAGGTGCTATGCAAGTGATCTGGGGGCGAACTGGGTAGCCGGTTCGAATCTGGGTAATGCCACTCCGACAAAACGTAAGTGCATAAAGGTGGCTTACTGAACTACGTTATTTCTAGTGTATGATTTTCGCTGTTGGCTTATTTCCAATTTTCCATAAAAGACAGACACATTGACCCTGAGTCGTACTTTATGCTCAACTTTGAATACGGAAGTTCGGAATCGATGGTGTAGCGTTGTGTTTAGATTAGCGTTTTTAGTTGGAAATACCCATTATTTGCCTACTGTACGTTGCTTGTTAACCTTCGCTAAGCTACAGTAGACTGAAAGGAATATTACAAACAAAAACGTCAAGTGTGCCTTAAAAAAAGGGGGTTATATGATTGAGGTTTTACTTTACTTGTTAAAATGTACACGGATAAAAACTGACGATTTTTAATTGAAATAATCAAATATACAATTGAGAAAATTCCATCTGTTTAAGTGACGTTGTGCTTTACGTTTTAAATATATGATTGGTAAAGCACAACAGCAGTTTTCAATTGCAATTTTCTCAATTGTGCATTTGATTTTTTTAATTAAAAATTGTCAAGTTTTATCCGTGTACATTTTAACAAGTAAGTAAAGCTCCAATCATATAACCCCCTTTTTTACGGCACACTTGACGTTTTTGTTTGTAATCCGTGTACCTTTTTTACGCCTATGTAGTACAAAAGCTAGAAGACTTCCCCCTTCCCCCTCCGGGGATTTTATACCACCTATGCCAATCGACTCCTGGGATATCATAGTACAGTAATACAGGTGTTGGATAACAAATAAAGTATACAAAGGCTGATAAAAAAAATAATATTTGAACATTAAAATCAGGGCGTTGTAACAAAGCCAATTTTTCAACAACCCGTCCCCTAAACTCAGGGGTAGCCAACGGGGGGATACTGTGAGGAGCAACTCCTCAACTGGGAAAGAAGAATTTTATTCAGGTAGTTTTATAATTTTATTTCATTTGATTGTACTTTATTAAAACAATTTATTTTAGCTAGAAATTGAGCTACGGCAGTTTATCTATGATGTAGGGCATTGATTTTTGTATCAATTTACGATAAGATCCATCTTTAAACTGGTGTAGTAGTCGTTCTAATTTAGATAAATATATGCAATTATGCTTAAAGGAAAGATAGAGATGTATATTTTTCAACAAGTGTAATTAAACTGAATTTATTTTAATTAGGAGCTAAGCTACGGTAGTTTATCTACGATGTAGCACTTTGATTTTTGAATAGTTTTACGATAAGTTCCATGTTTAAACTGCTGCAGTAGTTGTTCTCAAATAAATGATTGGATGTAAATAGGCTTAAATGAAAAATGAAGATGTATATGTTCCAACAAGGGTAATTAAAACGAATTCTTTTAATTAGGAGCTAAGTGCGACAATTATTTTTATATTATAGCGATGTGCTTTTTGCATCATTTTATTACAAGTTCCATATTTAAACTGTTACAGCAGCCATTCTAACTCAGATAAATGAATGGGATTAGGCCGAGATGAAAAATGAAGATGTATATATCTTCAACTTTCATCTAAGCCTAATTACAACCATTTATCTGACATTTATCTGAAATAGAATGGCTACTGCAGCAGATTAAAGCAGGAACTTGTTGTAAAATGACCATAAAATCCAAGTGCTACAATTTAGATAAACTGTCGTAGCTTAACTCCTAATTAAAATAAATCGTATAAATACCCTGGTTGGAAGATATACATCTTTATCTTTCATTCAAGCCTAATAACATCCATTTATGTAATTTAGAACGACTACTGCACCAGATGGAACTTATCGTAAAACTATTAAAAAATCAAAAGCGCTACATCGTAGGTAAACTACCGCAGCGTAGCTTCTCGTTAAAATAAATCATTTCAATTACTCTTGTTGGAAAATATACACCTTAATCTTTCATTTAAGGCTAATTACATCCATTTATCTAATTTAGAACGACTACTGTACCAGTTTAAAGATGGAACTTTTCGTAAAACGACCCCAAAATCAAAGTGCTACAATGTAGATAAACTGTCGTAGCTTCGCTTCTAATTAAAATAAATTGTTTTAACTACCCTTGTTGGAAACTATAGATCTTCACCTTTCATTTAAGTCCAATTATGTTAGTGGATCTAATTAGAACTAACATTGCAGCTGTTTAAATTCAGGAATTTTAAAACACATGTGTCCTCTTGTATCTATCCACCCAAAATCAAAACTGGTAGAAAAACCCACCAAGTTTCCAAAAACGATCGGCCTTTGAAGGTAGTGATATCATGCAACCAAGGAGAGGCCGCCAAGGTCAATCCTATTAGCCAAGTTAATCGCACCAACTAATAGTTCGAAAGCAATCTTCAAGTTTTCATTTAACGTCCAAAGTATTATTGGGTGCGATTAACTTGGCTAATAGGATTGACCTTGGCGGCCTTTCCTTGGTTTAATGATATTGCTACCTTCAAAAGCCGATCGTTTATGGAAACTTGGCGGGTTTTTCAACCAGTTTTGGTTTTGGGTGGATATCACAACTTTCATAGGACTGTGAACGTACATAAGGTTACACTATCTTATCTTCATTTGTGCCTTTTTTTTAGAGGAATTTTATTTCTATAAATTTTCACTTTTATAATTTTAAAATTTACCATTGCCAATTAGCCGTTAGATTATCCAAATTGCCACGGCTTAGTTTATTGTATGACCACTCTTCACATACTTCAGTTGATTCAATCCCATTTTTGCACACACTGGCTAACAATCGCTTCGCTCACTCAATCAGCGCATCCCCTTCAGTTGTTTTGTTTATCTCTGCACCTCCCCCTTAACTTTTCAAGATTTCGTTGACATTTAGTCATGCAGAAACCCCCGAAGGTCGCTGTTACTAAAACAGCAGAACGCAAAGCATTTTATTTTTGAGTTATTAACAAAAACCCCGTTAGCTCGTGGATGCTCGTATTGTTGCGTAACCATAACGTGCATGATTTTATTCTTACTTAATCCACGGCAACGTTAATGTGTCTTTATTTTGTCCTTCGTTACAGATCAGTTTTTAGTTCGTCCAGGCTTTTACAATAAATCTAAAGACCAGTGTTGATTGTTCAAGACATTGTTGCTTGAAAACTTTGGTTACAACTTGGAAAAGAAACGAAATTTAAATTTGCTGGTGGCGATTTTCAAACCCCTCCCACGCATTTGTCCTGACCCCTACAACCCCCAAACCAACGAAAGGACCATGCTCAGATCACCATGCATCCGTGTGCCAAAATTCAGCTACGTAGGCCTTCTGAATTTTGCGCTAGCCATGAGCAAAACGTCTACTGGATTTACCATGAGAAAAATCTTATTAGCTAGCCAGACAGCAATAACATAAAAACAACGTTATTGACGCATCTTTTTCTCTATGATTGGTGGATACTCATCCTTTAAATTTTAGTTTTTCTTAATCTCTAACCTTTCCCTTTACATTTTCCATAAACATTTCTGTTGCATTAGGACTTTTCCTCAACATGCCAAAATATGCTTTCAGTTGCTTACAGTTAACAGACACATGTCTGCTAGTGAGCCGCCTTTTTATCATTAACAATCAAGTTTTTAACAATAGGACGTCTACAATGGGATGATCTACTGTTACTTGGCGGCGACACACTAGCGTGTGTCTAGATAGCATACATATATGGCCTAATAGAACTTAAATGACGAATTTTTGCCAGAAGGGTTAATTTTACGAAAAATATGAATAGAACTTTTTCTAAAGAAATTTTATTCTAAACATAATTGGTAACCAGTTTGTTTTCGATCGGATGAACGGTTTAGGCACTTGAAGCAAAAACTTCAAAATACCAGTGTTACCTGGTTGATTTTGATTTCTATTGCCTATTGAAAATATACATTATCCTTTTTTAAGCATTCTCCATCTCATAATGCTGTTTAATCTAGTGAAAATAAATCGAAGATATCCTTCCGCTTCACTACCCACTGGGCAAGTATCTGCGCAGCCTCCTCGTTTATAAGTCGAAGCAGAGCAGCATTGATGACCTTTTCGATCCTCTATTGTGCCTAGATGCCGACAAGAGGGGAGAAGGGTGGGACACAGGTAACGTATATTTTCAATAAGCAATACAAACCAAAATCAACCAGGTAACGCTGGTATTTTGAAGCTTCTAGTTGCCGTGAAAATATCATTACCTTTTTTAAAGCAGTCCACCATCTGACAAAGCCCCCTCGGGTAGCTACCGGTTCAATACACAGAACAAAAAGTGTGCAAGGGGTTAGAGTACTGGTCGGGCCCCAACAAAAGGCCCGATTCGGTACAGTCCTTCAGCGTGATGAGACGCGTCCCGGAGGTAGTGAGAAGTAAAAACTGTCTGACTACGCCAGGAAGCAGCCTCCATGATGTCGGTAATGGGGACATCGCTGTGATGTGCCCAAGAGGTGGAGATGGCATGTAGTTCATGGGCTGTGACTGGGATGCCTGTAGGCTTGTATAATTACGGACTTGAGCCAAGTGACAATCATGCGGGTCGAGGTTACGCTTACTTTGTTATTAAAGGGTAGGAATAGTTGAGTTCGGCCCCGACGAAAAGGCTTGGAGGCCTAGAGGTAGAAACGGATCATACGAACAGGGCACAGAGCTCGTTCCTGATCGTCGTCAAGGATGTTGGAAAGGGAGGGGATGATAAAGGGTCTTGTCCTTTCATCCGGCTTCTGGGTTTTGGCCCTAAAAGTTGCTCTCTGGGTTAGAGTTACCCCAGTGTAGTTATCTGAAGAAGCAATCTGCAGCAGTGGCAGAGAGTGCTTGAAGTTCTCCACACCTGAGGCAGGCAGCCAGTGCCACTAGGAAAACAGTCTTCTTAGTGAGATGACTAAGTCGAGATGAATCCATCGGTTCATGAGGTGGAGATAGGAGTGCCGTGAGTACAATGGAGAGATCCCAATCGGGAAACTGTCTGCGGAGTCGAGGCCTGTCAATCTGGAAGGAGTGGATCAGGGAGGATATCCTGTAGTCATTGAGTAGGTGATCATTACCAGCCATCGTAAAAACGGCATTCAGGGTGGATTGATAAACTAGGATCGTAGATCCCCTTAAGCTGCTGGTGAATAAGGATGTCAGGAAGCGGAGTAATTTTGGCATAGGGGGCGGATAGGATCAACTTGTTCCTGGACACACCAGTGAAGCCAGCATCGCCAGTAGCTGTCATAAACTTTGTTGGTAGAGGTGTGGATGGCACGAGAGGCGATGTGGAGGGCCTCGTCCTTAAAAATTTCAGCTGCTCGGAGGAGCTGTATGATACTATCCACCCATGTAGTCGGAGTGCTTGGGGGTTCGGTTGTAGGAATGTTCCGTCGCCTTGGGATAGCGGGTCCAAGCAGATCGGTAGCTGTCATGGCGTGTTGATGAGTAGGTCCAGGAGTGCCGGGAATCAGGCCGCCACTGGCCAGTCTGGGGCAATTAGGAGGAACCAACCGTGGGAGTTGGCAATCTTGCAAAGAAACAAATGCAGAAGTCGAAGCAGGGGGGAAAGCGCATGCGAACAGATGATTTTAGTCTAGGGTCAGTGCATCAACGGCCCTCGCTCGGGGATCCGGGAGCGGACTGACGAAGTGGGGAAGTCTGGCATTGAGCCTCGTGGCGAACAGGTCCAGCATTGGGCAACCCCAAATGTTGAAGAGGCTGGTAACGTATGGTAGAATGTAGCGTCCATTTGCTGGTTGGTGGGACCTGTCGGGAAAGGAAATTGGCTAATATATTCAGGCTGCCAGGAATGTGGAGCGGGAGGAGACAAGTACGGAGCTGGATGCATAGCTGAAAATGTTTGAAGGTGATGTGATAGAGGGACAAGGAGCATGTCCCGCCTCCCTTCATAGATACACAACAGCAGTACTGTTGTTGATGTGGACCTGAACTATTCGTCCTGCAACATAGTGTTGGAAGTAGCGCAGGCTGAGGAGGACTGCATGCAACTCCAATAGGTTCATATGATTGGAAGTCCCGACTTCCCATGAGTCGGAGGTAGTCAAGTTGTCGATGTGGGCTACCCATCCGGTCATTGAAGCATCCGTGAAGAAGTGAATCTGGGGAAACGATTCGTGAAGTGGAACTGAAGATGTTAGGTTCGTGACGTCCATCCACCATGCCATTGTGGCTAAATAAAAGGAAGGATCGATTCTCTGGGGTGGTAGGAGCAGGGCCTGTTGCAGTCGGTAGTTATGAAGTGGTCTGGCCTTCCATCTGCCGTATGGAACAAGGTCGACGAACGAATCTATGATCCCAATGACGGAGGCGAGAGCTCGAAAGGTGTGAAGAGGTTTTTGGAGAAAGGACCGGGCGGCTGAGAGATGGTTCTCGATCCTTTCCAGGGATGGCGTGACGGATGGTTGGCCAAGGTCGAAGAATACTCCGAGAAACATGAAGGATTGGGCTGCCTGGCGGCGCGACTTTGGAAAGTCGATGCCCAGACCCAATTGATGCAAAAGAGACACGACGATGTGGAGAGTTTTGGAGAGAGTAGACGGATCGGGATGAGATAGGAGACAATCGTTGAGGAAGGCGTGAATACGGATTTGTGAAATCCTGGGCTTATTGGTAGTGGTACAACATGGATTGCGGCCTTCTGGAGGAGTGTAGATATTTCTCCCCGGACCGGGTAGATGCTGGTGTTTTCAAGTCACATGGCGGACTTCGCAATGGGGGAGGATGAGAAAATCTTGGCTTGAACCCATCTAGAATTATGGAGAGAATCACCGGATCGGAGATCACTGTTTGCCAGGCTTTGCCATAAAATCGAAGATGCCCCCCCACCCCCACAACTTGTGGGGGTGGAAGAATGTCAGTAAGTATTTCGACCTTTGAACCAAGGGCGGGTAGGAAATTGCCTGCGTTTCTTATCCAGAGTAGAGGTCACGACCGCGACCATTGGATCGTGATGGAAAGGACGACGAGGATCGTGGGAAGGGGACCTGGGAATTTTCAAGTTGCTTGGTAGGACCCCAGTCCTCCTTAGGAGGATTGGGCCAGGATGAAGGAGCGGATCGTTGACAACGAGAATGCCGATTCTTGTTAGGGTGAGGCTTGCGGGAGATATCTAAATGCGGTGCAACTTTGGGTATTAATCCACGAAATAGAGATTCAGACTCGTGCACTGGCTGATTTCGCAAGAGATGGCGTGTTGAGTCATGAAGGTTTGGTGCGGTGTTAAGAGCAATTCCCTTAAAAGAAGCGTTGAGATGAATAATATCCTAGTAAACCAGTTCATGGCGTGGTAGGTGGCGAAGCAACTTTTTCGAAAAACCTGGTTGATTAAAAAAGCCAGTTGACATGTATTGCTAGGAGGCGGATCGGTGTACAGTCGTTCACATACTGCATTAGCCGCAGTGCTGAGGACGTCTGCCTGGGATGCAGCTCGGAGGCTTAGTTGAAGTAGCATGAAAACAGAGACAGCAGTGCGGCGGGGGTAAGTATAGCGCTGATCCGAAGTCCTGTTTAGTGTCGGCAGTTAAAAACTCCGATTGAGGATAGGTATCGAAGTTTCGAGGATTTGCTGTGCCTTCACCTATGGGAAGAAAGAAATAGTTTTCACGTCCTGGGCGAGGAGGAGGCAGATCCTTGTCCAATTCAAGTGGAGCGTGGTAAAGAAGGGTCCGGAGAATAGTAAGAGTCTTAGTCATTATCCTCATGTGGAGGTGAAAGGTGGTCGCGGTCCAAAACGCACCGGGCGGGGCAGGTGGAGGCAGTGGAACATCTGTTTCTATGAAGGGCCGGCACCGCTAGGTGCAGATTGGTGGTGTTTCGGGATGGAAGCTAACCAAGCTGAAGTGTAATCGGAAACCGGAGGTATCTTTGTTTTGAAGTTATGAAGGGAAGAGTCCATGAGATCATTAACCTGGGAACTGGACAGCGGATCGCCAGCCTGAGGAGCAGTGGATCGGATGCTGGTGGAAGGTTGAGAGGAGCATGAGGATAAGTCCAAAGGAGTCAGCTGAGGTGCGGAGGACGAGGCTTGCTTGGCAGCCACCTTCCGACACTTTAACCTGCAGCTTTAAACGAGCATAACGCTCCTTTGTGCGAAAGAGTTCCTCACTAAGGAATCAACGATCACTTGCTGGTGCCGGCTGGCTACATGGGATCAGAGAAGTAGTAGCCGTGCCACAAGGCGGAGGCGGAATCGAAATTTCGGACAGACAGGGATTCAAAGGTGGCAGCTGAGGCGCCAAGGAATCCTGGACCGCAGTTAGTTCGAGAACCTCAACATTCCCCAAGGAGAGCGGACCGAAGGACCGTCTTTAGGAGTTTCCTTGTCCCACATGGAGGAATCGAGGAGCGTAGGATCGAGGATCGACAACAGAGCGATGTAAACAGTATGCGTCATAAAGAAGAAAAGATGAGCAATGCCGCTCTGTTTCGACTTATATACGAGGAGGCTGCGCAGGTACTTGAGCAGTGGGTAGCGACACGGAAGGATATCTTCGATTTATTTTCTCTAGATTAAACAGCATTATGAGAAGGAGAATGCTTTAAAAAAGGTAATTTATATTTTCATGGCAACTAGAAATCTGCTTTTTGGTCGACATTTTTAGACGCCATCTTGAATTCCAGAAAGTTGCACCACTTTACGAGTCTACATCCACCCTAGTGAGGATCCCTAGGGGCATACCTGACACCCTACACTTATGGAATTTTTCTAGCTTTCGGGTTAGACCTCGAGTGTAAAGACTGGCTCTGGCTGGTAGACTATATCATTAAAACATATGATATTAAAGGTCGTTATGGTAGGTTTACTGTGGTTTATTATTATTTTGCATACCTTACTAGTTGTCCAACATCTGTGTTCTCGTTTAAAATTTCATAACTATCAAATAACACTGGTTTTATAAAATCCCCAGAGGGGGCATGATTTCATATGCCAGGTCCACTACTGGCGTTCGCTACAAAGATTTATGCATGCAGTCGATTGTTGGTGCTCACTTTGAAACAATTCAGCCCAGCTCTGATAGCTTGTATCTACGAAATAAATACGCCATTCTATCGTATCTGGCTGCCAATTTCAACGTTGTTTAGTTTGGTTAAAAAATATATGCGTTTAGCTGAAACATGGATTCTTTCATTTGATTTTATTGCCCAGAAGCCTTGGCCCATGGCCGGATGGTCCTGCATTCTACCTACAATGAAGTTCAAAGCACTATGACACACAACTACACACTAGACCTCACACTACACTACACTGCTATTACACCGTTGCACTACCAATAAGTACTCTCGCAGTCGCACTACACCCCAACTTTCTCCACTTCCGCAGCACCGGACAGCAACCTCTGGTCACACATCACACTGAATGACCCAGAAAACTCTTACCACTTATGCACCGACACAATTATCACAATTTCACCTTGCATTGTTTCGAGTCAAAGCCGCGTGCTTCTATGCTGCAGGATCTTGGGACGGCTCCGAAGCATGTGTTACACCTGCACTCCCATTGTAGCGCAGAATCTGGCTAACAAACGCAATTAAAAACAAGCGGCTACAGCGACTGCCTAGTCGCACCGGTCTTCTGTACAGTTCCTACACTTCCAATGTGTTGAGGTGCACACCTTTATCATGCACTACAACAGCTATCTCTATTATACTAATCTAAAAGCAGTAGCCATCACAATTGCCAGTTAAAAAATGTGTTAGCTTTTAGGCCTGTTTTACATTTTAGGCGTAATTGTCAGCTTTTAGGCCTAATTTTAACCAACAGTTTTAATTTCGTAAGTAGCAGCTAACGGAGATATGGATTGTATAGTAAGCCTCTTCATTTTTGCAACACGGTGTGCCTTCAGGCACACAGTTACAGTGTTACAACGTAACGCAACGTAGCCTATATAGATCAGTGGCAGTAGGGAAGGGACAGGAGAGACGCTGTAGTTGATAAAGCCAACAGCGACTGGTAGCAACTTGACGGTGCCATGGTAACATGATTTTAGGCACAATTTTCATTTTTTTAGGCCTAATTTTAAAAATGCAGTTTCAATTTCGTAAGTAGAAGATAGGCCTAATGGAGAATTTGGTTCGACGGTAAGCCTATTCATTCATGCAACAATGCAACGAGACTATTTAAACGAAGCCATTTGTTTTTATTGAGGTTTTTAATTTAGAATTTTAATTCGACAATCAAATGTTATTGTTTAATTTAGTTACGTCGAAGAAGTCTATTAGCTATGAGGAAGTCACGGTGTTTTAATTTGCCATGTTATTTAACTAACTTCTCATACTGAATCTAACGTTGTAAACAATGGTCGTCAATATCTGGTACCGTTGCGAAGTTAAAAAAAAGCGACGGACGGACGGACAAAGTCGTTGCAATAGTCTTCTCAGCCGGTACGGAAGACTAAAATGGGGATTTCCCCACTGTCAAGGACAAAAGTTGATGGATATCCGGTAACTCCCTAAGCCACCAATCTATTATCTTGCGCTGGCGGGTGTACACTGGGCAGATCAGCAAGAAATGTTCAGGCGTCATGTCCACGTTGCACCTGGCAGAGAGTGGGCTGGGTGCCCATCAGCAATCAATTTTTTAGCAAAGACATAACACGTGCACGAAGAATGTATCTGACGTTAAATTGCTGATTGGCACTGTTGCCTAATTACAATGATTAAAACAACGTATAACAATCAAACTGATTGTTCAGGGACCCGTAACTCTGGAATGGCTCGACCAATAATGAAAAAGTGGTCTCTGTGAGGTTGAAGTCCAAGGAAATTTCTGGCTTAGATCATGTTTCAGATTTTAGGTAGGTGCAGTAGTTTTTTCAGAAACCGTGTCATACAAGAACAATACAAGAACCAGAACAACAACAACAACAAGTGAACAGTTTTTAAATTTACGTGTGGCTCCGTCCGTTTATTCTTGCACGGAATTGCATAAAAGTTGGTATAAATATACCTTCCATACCGATCTACTAGCTGGCCAAGTTTGGTCGAAATATATTAAATAGGGAAGAAGAAATTAATAGTTTTAGCTTTTCTGGAGAGAGGACTTCAATCGCGAAGCTTTTTGTATGATTTACATATCAAAAGCCAAAACTGGAAAAAGGGGCCGCCAAGTACCGAATGGTTCGGCCCTTCAAAGGAGTGATATCAACACACCAAAACATTCGCCAAGTTAATCGCACTGCTTAAAGGGCAAATACGTCCATTTTGACATGCATGCTTTACTTTTGCATCATTTACACAATAAC
>JAHWFP010201260.1:3476-28269 GCA_023313725.1 Lithobius niger | reverse complement strand
GGCGGTTCACCTTCATCAGAACAGTACGCAACGAAGCATAAATTTAAAAACGAACGTTACATGGTTGTGGCTACCATCGTGCAGACAACGGGCACATGGTAACTACATGGGAGCCACAACCATGTAACGTTCATTTTGAAATTTTTGCTTCGTTACATACTGGTCCGATGAAGGCGAACGGCCCGAAAACGTCACCGAAAAAAAGACCGAAATTTAAGAATTGTAGTGGTTCTTGTTTAAACTGGTGAATTTTCCCTTTGGTGGTAGTTTGTTGTTATTCTTCTTCGTGATGTTGACTGTAAGCCACTGTAAATGGCGGTTGTCGATCTTTCGATCAGTTTTCAGCTTAAAGTTTAATTTAGTTGTAATTTAGTTTACTTTAGATTTGGGCTGAATAGTGAGCAAAAATTACCAGATGGAATGTGTGGCACCCTCTGAAAACTCTGATGGAACTAATAGGAATGAATGTAACATGTTTCAATAGGAGCTTTTTAGAGTTGCAAATTCTCCTCCACAACCCTATAAATCCTTGATATTATGTATTACTGATGGTAAGTATTTTGGTATAGAAAACTAATTTTAAACAGTGTTAAAATTCCGTTATTTTTTTTATCACTAATGGATTGAAACATTTGTTATCTAAGTTGTGGGTCATTGAAATTTCTCATGCCTGGAATGTATAGCTCTTTTCCTAGACAGACTCATTTAGTCACTTAGGTTATGATAAGTAGAAGCATTCGGAGCACCTAAACATAGCCTTTTTCCGTGTATTTTTACTGTAGGGTTTTTGGGTTGTTTTAAACTTCACATTTGTTTGTGTGTCTTATTCCAGTTTATAGTAAGCAAACTATAATTTGTTCCGAAGTAAACAGATTTTCTTTTTCAATTAAATCAATCGGTCAAACGTCCAATTTATCTGGATTTGACTGGCCTTAGGTGGCTGTTGTTTGACTTAACTATTATCCAAGCCAGCAATCATGTTGATTATAAGCCAGTCTTGATAGGTATTTTTTGTTTTGTTTGAAGGGGTGGAGTCAAAGGTAATGTTACCCTAACTTTTTTAAAGGCTGCCTGCTCTCTCGTCGGTCTGGTAAATTCACAACTTTTGGGATGCTCATTTTCGCGTAATTTGAAATGGCTAAACTAACATTTTTTCCCCCAGCATTCAACAGACTTGATCAGCTCTGATAACAGTTGGCTGTGGTGGCTTATTCTGGCATTTGGTAAGTAAATTTCGAATTTACATTACTTTTTTTTTTTGGCAAGGATTGGCAATTAATGGGCACAATCTGAAACTGCATGCAACTACTGGTGAGCAATTTGACGATTTTTTTGTGTTGCACATTGTTTGTTTCTACTGATATCATACACACGGCGATAGCCTTGTATATATATGAAGCACTCTCTCTAGCAAAATTAAAACTTCTAATTCTCCGTTCTTATTCAGTATATTTCGACCAAACTTGGTCAGATGGTAGAATGGTATGGAAGGTATATTTATTCCAAAAATTATGCAATTCTGTGCAAAAGTAAATGTACACATCCATATGTAAATTTGGATACTGGTCACTACTTGTTGATGTTATGGTTCTTGTAGTGACACCGTTTAGTAAAAAACTACTGGACCTACCTAAAATATGAAACATGATCTAATCCAGGAATTTCCTGGGACGTCATCCTCACATGACCACTTTTTCTCTCCAAGTCTGGTGCCTCCCCGGCCCTGACTTGTCCGACCTCCAACTTCAAACCACTGAATCTCCAGGAGTTACCATCCGAATTGACCCATCATAGAAATTCTTAATAGCCACAACTTTATACTTCCATTCTGCGAAAACAGAACTAAAAAATTCCTTCTGGTTCTCCAGCTACAAGCTTAAGAAAAAGTCACCAAACTGTGCCGCGACGCACACACTTCTGGTCATCGTAACTCCAACCCATTTGTACATTTGTAATAATTTCTTTTCGATTTTTATAGGCATAAAGCCGACCTAGCTTAGATGTGGAATAGGAGGGGCTTCCTTTGCAAAGGTACTTAACCTCATAAATAGGATGTGAACTTGTAAAATGTGATATTTTTTATTTTATTTGTAGCGCGCACAATTATATGAAAAATTTCCATGATAACTAAGTTCTGCCACTGCAAAGTTAATGCCCCAACTTTAAATGCGTTTTAGCATTTTTCACTACGTTAATTATTTACTCTTTTACTATTTTAACTTGCCCCTTGAACACAACCATGGTGCTCAACATTTAAAAGATTTTACGGCAATTTGTTTTTGTTTTTGTTTTTGTTTATAAATATTGATACGAAAATCGCCGAGGGTGACCGCCCACAAATCCCAATGCAATTATAGCTGAATCTTCCTTCTATTAAAACAATCCAGTAATAAGATATGTTTTCCAGTGCCAATAAATTGATATTCTTTGTAAACACTTTGTCCCCCCCCCCTCCTTCAATAGTTGCGATACCTAATTTCGTAGTTTTAATTTATAGGCCTAACCACGTTGTGAGTTCAAAACTCAGTTCTTAAGGCCTCTCAATTCACAAAAGTCGGTAATTCCCTTTGCTCTTCTCCTTGCCAATATTCCCTTCCAACCAGATCACAGGATTCAATTCCCTGACCACTCAGAGTGCAAAGCTACCCTGCCCGTCCGCGCTGCCCTACCTACTTCCGGTAGTGACAGCCTGGCCGGTTTTGGTCGAGTCACTCCTCCTCCCAAGGTTCCACTACCCCACTCTACCCCCCCTCGCTCTCCTACAGGTCCGCGCTTGCCCTCTACCAGGCTGTCCGACAGCAGGCAAAAAAACCCAGCCCCAAGAGGCAATCGTTAGCACAGCTCACAGATCTCAAGCTAGGAGGTGGTCACGCCGATCGGGAGTGGAGACGATGCCGTCCGATTGTTGCCATGCCGGGCACTATGGTTGTGGTTCGTATTTTCGCGTAGTTTATAGTTGAAAGTTTTACTTTAGGCCCCTAAACCTAAATTACTAGTTCAAATTTAACTTAACCTCTAGCTTGAATTTTTATGTTTTAACTTCGTACATCGGCAGTTTCTGAACTTAGTTATCATAAAACGTCAGGGTGGTTCCCTTCCTAAAGCACCAAGTCTATCTTACTTATTTTAATCAACTTAATTTAAGTGAAAGTCCTGCTTAAATTACTAGTGCTCCCGTTGAGCCGATCTAGTTCAGATTTAACTGGAAGTTTAGTTGAGTTTGTGCGCAAACAACATATTTTAGGCCTAATTGTAACTTGCAGCTGCATTTTTATATTAGGAGGTTGAAACACACCTGAGTGAACTTTCTTGATGTGAAAGGTAACTGTTTTCTTAAACGCCAAAGTTCGTTTGTTGAATTTATTAATGTAAATTCGTTTTGCTTTATTTTCAAAAGCTTTCAGTTGTGAAAATGTAAAGTGTTTTTTTATATTTTGTCTAACTGCATAAATAAAACCAAGCGTTTTAAACGTCAGTTGTTTTTACCCCGTTATTAATTGTAGAGTTAAAATATTACGTAAATCCCCTTTTATTCTTAACTCAGGATTTTGCTGCAATTAATGTCACTCCACCTGGTGGCAGCGCATACCGTGTAAAATAGTACTTGTTAGCCTATTTAGTTTGATAGGATATTTTCGCTCCTTTCCCTACATCGGGCCCGTAGCCACGACTGTGCTTTGATAAACCAACAAATCACCAAAAGTATTATTTTTAACAAGACCGAAGTCTACCTGATGTTGGGGATGTTACAAGCACCTCAGCCGTTGTTGCATCCCCTGTTACACAGTTTGATTGTTTTACATTGTTTTAACTGCTGTAATCAGGGAACAATGCCAATCAGCAAATGCCAGCTGCATAGACAGACTGAACAATACAGAAATTTTAACAATGCTGCTGAGCCAACGATTATTCACTAGCATTATCCTTATTAGGATTAGCTTATTTTGGTATTTGCTGTCAATCTTTCCAGTTTTTAGTTGACATTACTGAATGTCATAAAAAAAGTACACGGATCACAAACAAAAACGTCGGTGTACTATAAAAAAAAGGTTATATGATTGAAGTTTTCACTTGTTAAAATGTAACGGATAAAATTGGATGATTTTTAATTAAAATAATCAAATGTACAATTTAAAAAATTGCATCTGTTTGAAGTGCTGGTCTGCTTTACAAATTATATATTTAAAAACGTGCCAGAAGCAGAACTTTCTGCAACTGTCTGCAACTCCAATTGTCAGAAAAAAATTGTCTGCAGCTAAATTTATCATATGGTTATCCACATGTTTATTGGTTTTTATTGAATAACGTTTCAGTGCTTTATCCTATTGATCTGCCCCAATGGAAATGTCTCGTAGAGACGATAGTATCGTCGTGTGTCGCGCAGATTCTGCTACAAGGAAAACGTGCAACAGCACTTCAAACAGATGCAATTTTCTGAATTTATATTTGATTATTTAAACTAAAAATCATCCAATTTTATCCGTGTACATTTTAAGAAGTAAAGTGAAACTTCAATCATGTAACCATATTTTTACGGCACACTTGACGTTTTTATTTATAATTGGTATTGTCAGCTGTACTTAGTAAAATCCCATATCGTCTGAATGATTATATTCTAAGTATGTTTGCTACAAAACTACCGTAAATCTCATATTAAACGGCCAGTTAATGCTAATGCCCAGCCCCCTAAAATGCTTGAAGGTCAAAAATCTTGATATACTGTTATTGATGCCTACTGTAACGGCGGACGCTACGACGGCTTAGGTGCTTGTAACGCCCCCAGTTTCCCTGGTGTACGTGGAGTTTCAGCTTGAGGTTTTACGGTGTTTATGACGACTTTTTACGTTATTCAACACAGCATGGACACTGTCCCAGCATGGGGGATGAAGCGCCGTTCCTAATTAAAGGGGCCTAACCTTAAACTGTCGGTATCGCTGCCACCAACGGTGGATTTAACTGTTTTACTAGCTAAAATTAAAGATGGGCTACATATTTATTTTACACTAAAATACAATTAATCAAATCTAGCAAACGACTGAAGCTTAAAACTCCTGGTTTTATTTTAGCAACAGAGAATGAAAACACTTTACATTATAGTTTGCTTCGGACAAGCTTTTGAATTAAATTAATTAAAAGCAACAAGTTTGAATATACCTTAGTACATCGCAAAATCAGACAAACACACTTGGTTTGAATAAAAGGTTAAATTTTCACAATAAAAAAAGAAATATTAGGTGCTCCCGGAGACACCCACAAGACTTAACAGCCGCAACTGGTAAAAGTCTGACAGTATGTTTCTTACTATCTGCAAAATACTAACCTTCATTATGTGCTAAATCGTTTCGATTTGCTCTTTTAATTGCCCGGAATTAAATTGAAACTCCTGTTTACTGTTTCAATCCGTATTATGGTGAGTTTAGCTCTCCGCCGCTAGGAGCGCTGGCGCCGCGCCTTATATCATACTGATATAGCGCTTGCCTGCTCACTTTTGTTTCGGGTATGCGTCGGGAAGGACGCACGCCGCTCTTTCTTTTATTGTGGGTACTTCTCCACACTTCGCCATACTTCTCCACACTTCGCCAGGTTGCATCATGGAAAAGCAAGTTGACTTGCATTTAGCCTCCGGCTTAAAGTTTTCTAAAATGTACCTGCCTGTAAACTCCGTTTGATTTTACGCGTGTAGATAAATGTAATTCGTCGAATTTAAATGTGAAGTTTTGTTAACTTCATGGGGCAGCAACGTTGACCTGTTTGCTTCGGGCGTGTGGCTTTCGGCTCGATCCATGGGAATTTTACACAGTCTACTGAAGTTTTCTCCGCTTCGGTAGCCAACCCACTTGATCGGCGGCTCAAACCCTTATTTTGCACCGATGTTACGGCTCCGATCGTTTTCCTTTCCGTGAAAACCATCGCATACCTGCGCCCAACACTGCGTTAACCCTATTTCAGCCCCTAGCCAGCTTTTGTTGCTGGTTTAGGCTGCGTTCTTGTTCTCGCCGACGGACTCTTCTCTGTCCGGAGGTGAGGAGGATTTTTCCCAGGCAATCTTGAACTCTTAGTCTGTGTGGTGCGAAAAGCCTCTTGGGCAAACGTGAATATTTTAATCGATGCATTTTCTCGTTGCACGGATTTTCGATTAGATGCTTTGGAATTGAGTTTTTGAAAAGAAATTTTTATTTTTTATTTTTGCGGGGCAGTTAGGAATTGAGAGTTTGGAAGCTCATTGTGATCGCTAATTCCAGCGATGTTGCAACTGCCACCCCGACAGTGCTGCCATCTACCGACGTTGCGGTTAACTATTCACCATTTGCGAACGCTGGGCAACTCGGTTCACGGGCGTCAGTGGTCATGTTTCCGTACATAAATTCATGAATTTGTAGGGTAAATAAAACCGATGTCCATCGACGTTTTAAAAGGAAAATGTGAGTATGTGTAACGTTCTTAGTGGGTCTTTTGTGACTGTCCCAGAACAAAGGGGCACGACCGGATGGGAGTTCTTGGGACAGAGCTTGATAGTCACTGTGGAAACGTAATTTTTTAATAAATGCGACATAAAATGCCAAATCACTCAAGCAGAAAAACGCAAATAGTGATGTAGGCTTAAGCTCAAAAAATCCTTCTGACCGAGAAAAGGTCATAAAGAAGGAGAAATATGTCACAAAAAATTGTGGAAAGCACACTGACCCTCTTTCTATGCTGATAGGACAGAGAATTCGGCTACAGAAAGAATTAAACTCGTTGGCAAAAGGCAATGATAAGAAAAAGCCTTCGAGTGTAAACGTTACTTATCCGTTCGCCATTCGAATCATTCTTAACGAACTGTTCTCTCAAAAAACTCGCAAACCTCAGGTGAAAAAGTTTGCTCTTCGCCAGGCTTGATAGAAACAAAAAAGAAAAAGAGACAAAACGAACTCTACTTTAGTGCATCACTTCGCCACTTTATCGAACAGTGATGGTTAAGAATCAACAGGTAGTTATGGTTCACACTTCTCCGTACTTCTCCGTACTTCTCCAAAGTTCTCCATACTTCTCCAGAGTTCTCCACACTTCTCCAGAGTTCTCCACACTTCTCCACCCAATTGGGTCTTAGGCCAAACTGTCTCGTAGTTTGTTCAGTCTAACGAATGTCGCCAGTAATGCAAGGGTTATCAGCCATGCTTTGTGCGCCAGCCCCATCTCTGTCTCCTATCACTCCTTCCAGAAGTACTTCCACTTTGCCATTTCCTTCTAAACATTTGTTCAGGCACTGCAAGCAAGGAGTTATGGTGAATTTTGGAATTCATACTCTGCATAACTGAGGTTGCACTGCAGTGTTCGTTCCTCTCATCCTGGTTCCCCCAAGCGTCACAAAGTGATTCTTGCGAATAACGCCTTCAAAAGAAAAAAAAATGATAATGATAATAGTTTTGACGATCTGTCAATTCTGATGACAGCACGTAGTGAGTTCGACAGTGCGATATCCCCAACTCGCCAGCCAGTTAACACTGATGTTTTTATTAGGCTCGATTTTGTCCCTTGGGAGATTTTTTCGGCTGCTCTCTACTGCAACGTTCTGGATTCCCACTTTTGCAAGGTTTTATTCCCTCGGAAGATGATCCACGCAATCCTCTGGCTGAGCTGCTTTTTTACACAAGTGATGTTTCTTATTTTTCCTTCAACATTCCACTGTCTGAAGTGGTTTTTAGGCAACTGCTCGATCAAGAGAATCTTATTCGAAAGGACGTTAATGCGTTTGCGGTCTCGACGCCATATCCTTCCTCGGTCCATGCACAGAGGAAAACGTGTTTCGCTCATCCGGTAAAGGGGTGCTCTCTTTAAGTCTCCACGATACTTTCGGAGATGCCGAGTTTATAACGCCATCTCAACCTTTGGAACTCTATTCTAACTCTTTGGACTCTGCTTAGATTTTTGTTCCTTCTGCTGCTTTTGAAGGAGATGAGTCTGTTCTTCGTTGGGCATCTCGTGCCAGCTTGCAAGCGGAATTTTCTTTCTCTTCTTCTGCTGTTGCCGTTCAGGCGCTGGTTAAAGGAAACCCTGAACTTGCTAAACATCCTCTGATTAAAGATTTCAATAATCTAACTTTGCCAGCACCTTCTTTTCAGGAGGACAACTTGGCTTGGAGTGCCAGATTACCTGGTTGTCAGACGTTGCGACTCTGTCCTTCAGTCTGCTGTCGACATGCTCGGTCAACTTTGCCTTCTTCCAATACTCAAGTCCAGGGAACGTTTCGGTGGCCAACTCCTCACGCTCGCACCAGAACTTCAGGAGAAAGCTAAGCTTTCTCCGGCTCCTACGCCTTTGCCACCAACGACGAAGTTCAACACCGTCAACAACTCTCGTATATTTTTCTCCGAACCTCCAGTTCGGGAGCAAAATACCAGAAGAATCTTAAAGGGCAACGATATCCAGCCTCTCCAGAAAGGAGCTACTCAGGCTCGCCCTTTCCTGTGAACGCCCCTTCACATTTCATGGCATGGGCAGGGGATTGTTCGTGGAAGAGGTTTCAGAGGCAGAGGCTGACGTTCTCGCTATTTGACACGAAACTCTCCCATCTTCCCCCTCTTCACTGACAGTTGGGTAAAGGATGTGACGGCACTTCGCAATCTGGAAGTAGTTCACAGAAGATGCCTTCACTCTCTGTGTCGTATAAAATGGTTACTGCGCATCCTTTCTATCCTTTCGACAACATCATCCGAGCCACTAGGTTGAGTCACCGCGATTCCATTCGACCTGACACTGGAAACAAAGTACAGATTCTGCTTCATTAAGGTGCAGTAGTGGCGTGCACACCGAACACCTCAGGATTCTGAAGTCCTACAAGGGTGGTCGGGGAAGAAGGGAGGAGGCAATGGGCTCTTCCTCAACTGGGGAAGCTGAATTGCCACCTCCAAAAGGTACATTTCAACATGGAAACGATTCTATCATTTTCAGAGGCTCTTCTCAGGAAGATTTCAGTTTCCATAGATTTGGAAGATGCCAATCTGCAGGTTCCTTTACGCCACTCCATGCACAACTTCTTTCGTCTGTACACAGGGGGAAGATCCTACCAATACATCGGACTTCCTTTTAGGCTTGCAATCACCTCCTCCAGTTTTCCAGTCCTCCTTCGTACAGTTCTGGCTCGCCTTCATGAGTCACGATTTCGCTCTCATGCACACCTGGGCGGCTTGCTTCTAAGGAAACAGTCAAATCAGCGAGTGTTTCAACAAGAGACGAACACCTTCGCCCTTTCCATTGCCTCGGTCTCAGCGTCAACCTTCTCAGGTCTCGACTCATCCCTTCGGGGAATATCGTCTTCTTGGGGCGTTCTTCGACACAGCATCATTCGCAGTTCACCCCTCCCAGGAATCGAAAGTGAATCTGCCAAGAAACCTTGAAAGATTTTTTCAGTTTCATGAGACCACAGCCGGAATCTTGCGTCCCACATCGGTCTGATAGACTCTGGGCAATTTTGGGACCACTTGACCTGTATGAAGCGATGCCAATACTCCGATTTTGCATTTTGGAATGGGATCTTTGAACCTTACGGTATTACATCATCCCACTTTCCAACCTTCTGGTGATATCAATTCAAGGGTGATTTAAAGCGTCGAACCTTCATGCAGCAATTCCGATTCACGAATCCACAGCCGACGAACTTCTCTTCACGGACGCTTTAAACATGGGCAGAGGAGCCCGTTTCGAAGGTCTCCGGTCATCCGGAAACTGGACAGCAGAGGTGTAGGTTTTGCATATCAACGAACTCGAACTGCGAGCTTTTCTTTTCTCGATTCTGGCCTGAAACAGCCTCCGCAAAGGGAAGACCAGACTGACATGTTTGTCTATGCTAAAGCAGTATCCAAGGTGGAGGGTGCAGGTGGAACTCTTTCTGCATCAATTTGACTGAAACCGAGAAGCTCTTGGAGACCTACGAACATCTCCGCCTCAGGCTACAACGCGACACGTCGCTGTGAAACAATTGTCCGGACAACGCCCTATTCCGACGATGAATGGAAATTGGGCCTAAACATTTGTCGAGCCTGATTCCAATTGTGGGAAAAGCCCATGTCGTCCTTTTGGCCACAGGTTTCTACTCTCAACTTTCGAATTTTGTATCCCCTATCCCAACTCGAGGGTCTGGTCGGCAGACGCTCTGTCAATGTCTTGGCCGGGAGTTGCATATGCATTTCCACTGTTGTCCCTTCTTCATGTGACACACTACATGATCTGCCCATCCAAGGGAGTATTCATCCTATTCGCACCTCTGTGGCCTGCGGTGCCAGGGTACCAGGGTGCCATTTCCTCTTCCAGTGTCCAGGTTCATCCTAGTGCATCACGTCGGATAGACGACCCACCCGTTCCCTGATTTTCTTCATCTTCACGGGTGGAGATAAGGACGGCCAACATTCACTCTGTCAGTTTTTGCGAGTGACGTCGTCGAGCGTCTTCTCCGCGGTTACCGTCTGTCAACAGCCCCTTACTCGGTAACATGATGAGAAATTTGGATTCTCGGTGCACATATCACCAGTTCGATCCAACGAACACTTCGGAAACGTTCTTTTTGTCATTTCTTGAACATCGTCAGCTTTATAATTTCATGATTCATTCTGGCATTCGTAAAGTCACGACAGTAGATTGAAAATAGTACTATAACGGCCTGTGCTCAAAACCCATTGTATTCTATGGTTCTCGAACCCAAACAGACTTACTACAATACCGACTGCCTCAAACAGACCTACTACAATACCGGGTCTGCCTTCAACAAAACCTACAAAACCTTTTCGAAAACTTAAATAGTAGACGATACCTACAAGGGGCTGTGCTCATGAATGAAAAATTTTATTTATTTTTATATATACTTCCTTATACTGCGAATTATTCAACTACGAATTATTCAATCAACTGCAGCGTGGCTCGAGCACTATTATTTACAAAATGCTACGCAGTCTTGTTACGTCTTCTGTGGAGTTGGCTCACGAGGCGTGCATCCTTTCAGCGTGGAATCTGGGGTTTGTGGAGCGACTCAGTCACAATTTTCAAGCCACCTCAGCTGGTTACGTACTGCCCGGAGTCGCATTATTTCTTTTTATCCCTCTCCCATTACCACTGACTAATTTTGCAGAACGAAACGCAATAAGAGCGATGTTTTCTACTAGCCTAGAGAAATATCGCTGTTATTGCCTTCTCCGAATGCATTGTTAGTCAGAATCCCTCGTTGGCCGTTCGTATATCTACTTATAATGAAATTAGTGGCTAGACTGTTTTGTTATAACGAAATACACGGATTGCTTACGTGGTATTTGTTTCATGTGTGTATTTTGTCTATCGTTTTGTTTCTGTGGCAAGGAAAGGATTTAGCACTTCGGCGTTAATGCTAATTATTGCTGGGGCCCGGTGAGCTAATTTCCTAGTACTCATACAGCACAGAATTGTTTCGGTTTTGTGTATAAAACTTTAAAAAACCACGCAATTCAATCCATTCTCAAATTTAGTCTTCGATTTGAGAATTGGCGTGCATGGTTTCCACTTTCCAACGATTTGCCGACCAGAGACAGAAAGACAGTTTTCCCCCAAAAAAATTCCAAATGTCTCTGGTCGACGTGAAGTGGTTTTTGTCGAAATGACCTTGAAAATATGAAGGGAACGTGTAAAAGTTTTGTAAGTACAGTATACAAATACTAATTTGTAAGTATGAAATATGCAATAGCTTATCTACAAATATAGTAAGTTTATAAACACAAAACACTTTGTTTATTTTTCCCCCACTAATAAAGTTTTTTTTTTGGAAGCATTTTGAGTAAAAATTAATCCACGAAGATTAATTTCTCATATGCTTCGAACCCTGCCAAAACACAACACATTACTACGCCAAAGCGATATATTTTAGTGAAACCAGCATGACACATTTTTAGGCCTAAACCTTTGGTGGGGGGGGGGGAGCAGTGGTCAATAATTTCTGAACCGCACGAGATACAGCTGTGCTGTTTGTGGCGTTTTAAATGGCTTTGCAAAGGCACTTTTCGTTCAACGGCACATCTGTATCTGGTGCGGTTCCTCCTTAGTTCAAAAACCTCCAGCCAAGCAACACAACTTTTGCCAGTGGCTTCAAAAGTAGCCAGAAATCTACTAATTTAAACTTGTAAAATCAAATCAAACAACTGTCAGCAACAATTTCTATCACTGAACATAAGTGCCATCTATTGGTCACAAATGAAATCAAACGAAAAATTAATAAAACGAAAGGCTGAATCACAAGTCGTTACTTGTTTATAATTTTCTCGCCAGTCAATGTTCCCCCATACTGCAGCCAAAATAAAAAGAAAGAAGACATTAATTTTCTGCAGCCAAAAAAAAAGAAAGAAAACATTTATTTTAACCAAGTTTCTCATTTTCTCCCAGATATCAGCGGCCATTTTGAATTTTTCAAAATACGGTCAGAATTCCACCAAAATCAATATTCTTAGGAATTTGGACCTCCCCTATCGATCTGTCGTGTCAAAATTCAAATTTCCCAAATTTTTTCCGATTTGGGTACAGGTGTAAAGTGTTAAGACTGCAGCAAAGCGCCACAGCCTTACTGTTGTTGAATTTCGACCAAGGGATTCTTAAGAATTTCAATGATTTCCGGGATGTTTTGAAGGAACGAATTCCATTCTGCAAAGTTCATTTCACATTGGGTTACCGGAATCGTGTTCCAATCGAAAGTGTAGAACACGAGTCGAGTAGCGTCGCCGTTAAATTTTATCCTCAGTCTTTTATTTTCTCAAAGACGCACTGCGTGAAACATAGAATCGAGAGCATTGAGTAACAACGAATTAAACTGATTTAACAAGACAGCTTTCGTTGATGGACTTAGGAACAACTGAATCACATTTTGAATCTGTTCAATAGCACCCAAGGCCGCATTTTCATTTTCACCGGCAAAATGAGCATTGTTGGCCCTACGTTTCAAAATTTCTTGATTTAAATCGTCGTGATGTTTTAACAAGACTTCCCACTCGTGAGCATTCAAATCAATTTGGGACTGCCCCGACGTGAAGTTGACGACAGCATTTTCTCCGAAGGAAGTGACTTGAACGGTGGCGTGAGGGCCCAGGGGGAAAACATTATCGTTACTCATATAGGTTACTTGCGGTCTTTAATAATAAAAAAGTATTAATTTTATTTTTGTTTTTTTTTATGCTCTTATCCTTCAAATTCGCAATGTACCTCTAACAAATGGTGCCAGGTCGGAATGACTACTGAATTGGAAACCAAAATCGTGTTCCCAATTTGCAGTTCTATTGGCGTCCTGTCGAAGCTGACCACGGTGGCTGCCTCACCTGCAATTTTTTGAATGGTCTTAACTGAATTAGCTCCGACCTGCAAATTCACTTGGAATTAAATATTGATTCGTGAGGCAAGGGCTATTACTTTAGTTATCCGACCGAGTTCGGAAACCGTGATGTACTGTTGGCCATTTTCTGACGACCATTTAAAATTATCTCTCGTTTCTAAATTCGAACGAAAACAGTAGACGCGCCTGAGAACTCGTAATTCCCTCCTTATCCGATTTACTTGTCTGTCTACGTATTTCTTGGTCGCTGCATCTGCGTCACTGGTGTAGCGGTGCTCACAGGTCCTAGAGGTGCCTACTGTTCTGCACCGACATCTGGTGTGGTCTCGCGAAAGTTAGAAGTAATTCGGGTGGCCGTTTTTACTTTTGCGGAGTTTAAACAAGCATGGCAGTCACTACTGCACGGTTAGGAACAGAGCGTCTATGTCCTATTTGAAGTTTTAGTACTATCTAATCGTTTTTGGTTCACTGCCACCAGGTGGGTGGTTTAATTGCTAACCTTAGGCTTTAAATAAAAAGAGTTGTTTTTAGTTAAAACACTAGCAAATTAAATATCTCTAGATGCAAACTGAGTTTAAAACTCTTCGTTTTAAAAACAGGGGGAATGAAAAACATTTTACATTGGCAACTAGTCTACAAAATAGCTTTACGTGAAAGCACACAAGTAATTTACAGAAAATAAATTATCGGCAACGAATTTACATTTAAGAAAATTCACACTTACAATTTCGAATAGAAAAAGTTCTGTTGGTGTCACCTAAACACCTCTAAGTTAGAAACTGCACTCTCACAAATTTCAAGCTTAGTCTAAGTTTAAGATTTTGTTTCAAGGCATCTTGCACAAGATCAAATCTACTCTTTCACATTGAGTCAAGCTAGCAATAATCAGGGCCCTACCATCGAAGTCTGTGCTTCTGTAATTATGCTACAGGACCTTGGGGAATTTAAAATAACTGTTTGAGTACGCTATGTAGTACAAACAGAAAGAAAGCCGGTTTTTAGAAAGGGGACCCTTAAACCCTTAAGTTATGGGAGGGGAGACCAGAAAATGCCGATGGTTTTATCTACCCATAATCACGAAACTCAAGTCAAACGTTAGTCGAAAAATTAAATTAAAGCTAAAACTAGTTACCTAAACTACTACCTTGCCCGGCATGGCAACACTCGGACTGGGGACATCTCTGCTCCGACCGCCGTAGTAACGTCCGACTTGGAGTTAAGCCAATGCTGAGGGTGGAACGGCAGGGCCAGGGGTATATATGGGGGAGGGAGAGGGCGGACGTCCGCGATGACTACACGGTTTGGCGAGAAGAGAGGCAGACAGCCTTGACTGTGCTTTCTCCTGAGCCAAGCTGCACCACGTTAGGGCTTTATAGAGGACTGTACGGATCTGGATGGGCCTTAATAAGGGAGGGAACAGTTGGTTCATACGGATTGGCCAGAGCTTCTGAGCTCTGAATGGCTAGATTGCGAACCGTTGCCGTTGAGCTTTTGGGGTTTAGGAACGGATTGATGGATCGTGATGGAAACGGTCATTTGGATTCAAACTTGGATTGATTGTAACTGACTGAGTTTTTAACGGATTTGAAAAGGGATAGGCTTGAATTAAGGCTGTACTCGTAAGCTTTGCTATGAGCACGTCGGAAATACAAACTTGAACGAGTTTTACTCAAAGACTGCGATGTTAGGCATCACACTATTGAAGGAAGGAGGGGGGGGGGAACGAAGTGTTTTGTTCAATTCTTTAAACAAACGTGATTTTTAATAGTAGGAACGTTACTATGGTCGGAGCCCTGGAAAAAAAAATACAAGATAAACACTTTTGGAAAAATTGTCCGGTAAAATTCGAAGGAAAGTGTTGCCGAGTTCAGTAGTGTTTAGAGACCTAGTTTTTGCTAAACTGTTGCCCAAATTAAATAAAAGGTTAAATATACCAGCTTATTCCCTGAATGCTATAACGCATGAACATTGGTGAAACATTATTGCAGCCGCTAATAATAAAAATTACAGTTGAAGTTTTCATAAATAACTTGGCCTTCGCTAAAATAAAAACATCAAGTGTTGGGTTTTCAAATTAATGTATGTGAGGATAAATCCTCCTAAACAACACTAAGCTGGTTGGCTTTATGCCTGCAAAAGAAATAAAGTAATTACAATTTTATTTACAAGTTGTTGAAAACGGCAATTGAATAGATTTGCGTGCGGCGCCGGTCATTTTGGTGACTTTTCAAAATGATGTAGAAAATTATTGGAGTGGAAATTTAAAGTTCTGTTTGCGCAGAAGTCTTGGGAAAGTGTAGGTCTATTAAGGGCAGGAAATTTCAAACGTTTTGGTCCATTTTTCTTGAAGATATGGTGGTTTGAGGCCGTTTTAGGCCTAATTAGTGCTAGCGAGCGCTAAAAAAAAAATGTTCGTTGCAAAAACGATAAACCCACAGGTTTTTTGATCTTTTGAGCAGAGGTCTCCTCTCAAATCTGTTGGTGAAGACTAGCTTCTTTACACTGGATGGCTGACCCAAATTTACTAATTTCTTGTCAGCCAAGCTTAAATTTCCATCGAAATCTTTACTCAAACCTATTTCAGATTTCAGGTAGCCTAGAGTGACTGCTTCGTTTTGACTGGTGGGAGCCCCCAAATCAACTATTCTGTTCCAGCTAAACTCAAATTGCCTTCTACAGTTTTGGAGAAACCAAGTGCATTTTTAACGAATGTGACGGTAGCAGCGTCTGAGTCAGAAATAGGAGGGGCTAGGTTGGTAATTCTCTTCTGCCTGGCATTAAAATCAGTGTCTGGTCCGCTCAAGATATCTCCATTATGCGATGCCGTTTTGATCCATTTTGCAGAGCTACCAAATTTATCGACGAAGCTCATATTTTTTCCTTCAAGTTATGGATAATTTGAAAAAAGTTTTCACCCTGGAACAAACGTTGAATTACGTACAAGCAATACTGGCCACACAGTACCTCTCTAGAATCTTGGATACGTCGGTGGTTGGATAGGAAGTTACCTCCGAGATATCTTTTGATCTCCAGAGGAGCTTTTAAACCAAAAGAATCGAAATAAAAACAGCAGCTGGACCCTCGACTGAAATAACACACCCAGTGGCTTCCTGGAGCTGAGGAGTCTTGTAAATTGACTATGCCACTCTCTCCATTCCGCCGCAGACGTTGAGGAAGGAGGTCTTTGCTGAACGTTCCTCTGTAATTGGTAACGCCTAATTTTTCGGCATATCTGTTTAAATCTACGTTAGTCAAGAGCCCTGTTTAATGGGACACGTGCTTCAGATAAAAACCTCGTCCAGGGTTTTGGTTTTTGGTAGTTTTTCTTTTTTGTGACGTCTTCTTTTTTTTAAAGTTTTTTAAGTCCGGCTCCATTCTTTCTATATATGGCGAGCGCCTCCATGGCGGCGTTATGCCGTTTCAATTCTTACAGCTGCCTGGCGTTATTCCTGGCCGAGTTCACGGTTCTGGAGATTGCAGATGCTGCTCCAGCTAAACCACCGATGGCGCTCAACCCCGCCAGGGCGGGTAGGAGAGGAATTATGCCGCCAGTTTGATTACGAGAAAGTTTCAAGCTCAGTCCTCGACCTGCTTTGCGAGCCTTTAATACTTTACCGTGTTGCGTTTTAGTGAGTGGAAGCGTCACGTTCCCTCTCTTTAGCTGAGAATTGGAAAGGCGGAAAGAAGGAACTTTGCCAGCTTTGACGTGTTTTAACACTTTTTGCTTTTGATGGGGAGTCAAAGAGACTGCTACGTTTTTGTTCATGATTTTTCCTCTTTATGAAAAAAATAAAATATACCAAAACCTCGACTTTACTCCTGTCCAATTTCAAATATATTATTCTGTCGCTAACCAAAGCTAAAGCTTTCGTGTTTGAAGGGACGGCGGTTCCAAAGCGCATTTTTACTTGCAAATCTATAACTGACGATGACAATCTTTCAGACTGCTTTGAAACGTCCAGTGCAACCAAGGGATAATTCTTCGAGAACATATTGACTTCATAAGCTGGTCCGGAGGATTCTGACCCCAACCCGTAGTACTGCTTCCTAAAATCTACGATCATTTGATACAAGTTAGAAATGTTACCTTGTGGAAAATTTAAATTTAAATCGAGAAAAGGGTAACGTTCGGAATTGAGCGTTACGTGGACGTCTGTAAAGTTACAGTGATCGAAGACTGCCGGATTTTTTTTCGCATCGTTGTCTCTAGCAGTTTGAAAACCAATTACTATCCACCTCGGGCGTTGAACAGAACTGGTGGTGATCAATCTCCAAGCGCAGCTTGTCGAGGTGGGAAGGTCTAACTGGTCAGCATACCAGTGTCTGAATGCGAGGGGGACGCTGATGCCAGAATCCACCATGGCGTACAGTTTGTTTTTTTGACCATCGGGGGGAATCACGTGCGGGAAGAACCAAGTTATTTGTTCTAAGACTATCTTGCCGGCATCAACCCCCGACGCTCTGAATATAGCATTATCGTCCGACGATCGAATAAACACCAGCGTTTGTTGACAAGCATATAAAATTTTTGTATAGTCTTCGCAAAAGCCCAGTAAGTGGGACAATGGCACGGCGAAGGAAAAACTGCCTTTCGGGTTGCGGGCAAAGAGCACGTCTCTTTTGTGTTTCAAAATCAAATTCATAGTATCGTCTGTTGAAGATGCATTATGGGAGTCCAAAATCCATCCTCTATTGGTCAATTCCGCTTGCTGCTCCGGAGAGTAACTTACTAAGCCTTTAATGGTGCTTGCAAAACCGGGCATATTTAATTGGTCTACTGTCTTGTCGCCTATTTTATATTGTATCATGCTAAATAAATATGCGGCGGCGTTATTCACCAAAGCAATTTTATCTGTCACGGTGTATGCCGAACTGTCGGAACTCTTGACAAGAACATCTTTCACGTGAATGTAGCTTTTGTGCGGGTGGGTGAATTAATCTTGGTTCTGAACCGTAATTCTGATTTCGCTGTTGGGAGTATTCACGTTCGTACCCACTATTGGCCCGTACTCGTGATAATTGTAACTGACGACTGATTCGTCCAGTATGAATGGTTCTGTAAGGTTCAGATATTCCTCATTGCTCTCCATCTTTAGGCACTGATGAGACTGTCTATGAATTTGACGTTTTCAGGACTCAGAAATTGTCGCCTTCTAGCGCTGAAAGTCTCGTTATTCCCCCCTTTCGCTCGTGGCAATGTTTCTCTCTTATAAAAGCCTCCCAATTGGTTGTGGACGATTGGTTCTTTAGCTAAAGGTAGACTGGGAACAGTCGGTTTAATAATATTCTTATTAAATTTCAACATTTTAGGTTTTTTATTTTTTTCGTAAGTGTAGTCTCATCGTTAATGTCTCACCTCTCAAATTAACAGGCCTGTTGGCCTGGTCGGTCAACCAAATTCTAATAGAGTAAACCACGTTTTTAGTAACGGGCAGATATATCAGATTGTGAGGCGAAGAAACCACTTTATATCCCGGGGAGACGTTAGGGAAAAACGAGTAGAGAGTCGGTTGCGATGATCCGTTCACGTAAGAACCCGAAACCAAGTCGCAATGTACCAGTATGCTATTTACATTTATTATGTTGACAGTGTTTGGTCCGATGTATTCCCCAAATTATTAAGTCTTAGCTTCGAAACCAAAAATCTTTCCGATACTGGACGGTTCAGAAAAATCAACCTTATATCTCCTGTCAGTAATAGTTAGTTCGCACTTTAGAGTGTTTACGTTGCCATTTAATAGAACGTAGGAAACGTTATTAGTCTCGTCCCAATGCTTGCTCTTTTTGAATTTTCTGTAAATGATGTTTATAATTTCGTCTAATTCATAACCTGAGACGACGATTTTAATCCAGGTGTTACCGCCGTCCGCGCTGTAAGTGAAAGAGTCGGTCACGTCCTCTATAATGTTAGGAATGGAGTTGTAAGTTTCCAGATTGACTAGAGCCAATTCGTTAGCGCCTTCCAATATCAACGGGGAAGGAAAACTGGTCACAAAGTCAGTTTTTTCAGAGGAAAGTATGATCGACATATTCTCAGTTTAATACATTAGTTAACATCTACCGAATTCACCGATCAGTTTTCGGTACTCTCCATCGGACAGCAATGCTTTGCTCCGCATTTCTGTGAAAATGTGCACGAATTCTTCGTCCAGAGAATTATTGCCAGCCTCTGTAGAGGCTCTGAGGAGCTTCAGTCTTTCGCACAAGTCATTCGGATCTCTATAGATCCGGTATCTTTTCCCTACAACCTCAGCAGGTCTGCCCAAAACAGGTTTTATAAAAGTCGTGTATTTGAAACCGGCGCTGGACTTTAGTCTTCTCGTGCTGTCGTCGTTGTTGTGATATATGGCTTTACTCCTCTTCAGAATATCGTGGTAGTTCAAAAGGCTAGCATCTCCATCCGGTGGCTTCGAAGGGTTTTTTAACATAACCAACTGCCACAAATCGTCCGTCCCTTCGTACTTTATTCCTCCCACGATCAAGTCGTCGTCTTGAAATAGTACCTCCATTGCACCAATTACGTAACGTAAATGATGTCTCCGGGTCGTATCGAATGCCAAAAGTGGGGTCGGTCAGAGTCTCTCGAGTGGCAAACATGCTTAGATACTTGGTAGCTAGCGGACCGAGTCTGACTGCGGAATCTCCGAGTAAAGAGGCCTCTTCCATTTGTCTCCTACGAGCCCCCGGCGTAAGGGCAAGTGACATGTCGGAGGGCGGGTCAGGTAATGCACCCATGGAACTGGAGAGTCGTCTCCTGGCACCCGCGCGAAACTACCTCTCCGTCGTCCCTGTCTATATTCTCGTCTTCAGTATCGACGCGGCCCGTTGCCGCTTCCAGAGCTTTTCTGAATATGCTCTAACCGTTTCCCGTGATATTTTTCTTGTTTCTTCTGTCCAGCCTCTAGAGCCAACAGTTCTTTGATTTGTCGTTGACGCTGAGCCGAAGCCTCGCTTCCCTGTAGCATCTGCATTTTAGTCTGGTCTACTATAGGATCAACTACTGGTTTGAATATCTTTTGCAAATGTTCAGATTCTGTCTGCTTTTCCAGTTTTATATTTTGAAATTTTTGTTTCAGACGCTTTTTTAGAGGCTCGTACTGATCGACCGCTTTCTGGGGTTTGCTTCTCTTATTTTTAGCTTTAGTAGACATGACTAGAACAGATTTATTTCAACTTTTCCTTGGTCTCAACTTTGATTTGGTTGGAGTTCTCATTTGCATGTATTTGTTCCAACGGAGGGGCTAATTAAGGTACTGGATTCGTAAAAATGTTTTTTTTTTGGCTCACAAAATTTTTGTTATGAGACAAGTTTACGCGAGGAAATAACTATGTACAAGACAATTTGCTTACGTATGTTCAATACACGAGTTCCTGGCACAACAAATGAAAAGCGTACGGTACTTTTACGCTCGCGATCGAACCTCTACGGCACACGCTGCATTTTTAGAGCCTCGTACTGATCGACCTCTTTCTGGGGTTTGCTTCTCTTGTTTTTAGTTTTAGTAGACATGACAGTTTAGTACTTTATAAAATAATGTTTAAGTCAACAAACGTTAATGTCAACAAAAACCTAGACATACGTTAATGTCAACAAAAACCTTCGGCAGACACGTCGTTGTTAGTCGAGCATTCTTCTATACCTTCGATCCAAGGGTTTAGTTTTATCGATGAGTAGGAATCCGTACGGAACAGAATTCCAAACCTCACCACACATGCTACGAAACTCGTCGAAAATCATGTCACCACTAATGTGGTTATTGAAGACATGTTTGAGGTTTGCTTCATGTTGCCTGAAGAGAATTATAATGTTGGAATTGTCTCGAATAACTCTCTTGGGGTATCCCGCTGTAAGTCTGACATAAATAAAAAATCGAGGTGTCCGCGTGCCTGCCGTAGGCAAAATAGCGTTCGATTCTGTCTTGTTTCTCAATCATGAAATCGTCCAATAAAATTACCGTTTTGCCACATGGCAGTTCTTCTGGTGGTAGGATATCTTCGTTATTGGAACAAAAGGTAGCTACGCCCGGACATATTTCCTCGAAAGCTCTCCTGAGATGGAAATATTTGTTTTGAAATAAAGACTTGGAGTACACGCGCAGGCGGTCATAATTCAACCAACCTGGATTGCAAATTAAATTTATAACTAAATTGGTCTTTCCACAACCGACAGGGCCGTAAATGATGCACCGTACGTCCTCTGGAAAATTCAGTAAATTACCAGTCGATGGTTGCCTATTGACATCGGCTATTTCATAATTTAACACTTTCATCTTTCAGCTGCTTTAAGAAAAACAATGGTATTTTGATAAATTCTCTGCAAAACTAGTATCTAAAATACCTTTTCATTCTCATTTTATAAATAAACAGACATGTACTGCCTCAAATGCAAAAGAGTTACAGCCAGTAAAAATGTCAATAAATAAACAGAGATGTACTGCCTCAAATGCAGAAGAGTTACAGCCAATCTAAAATACCTTTTCATTCTCATTTTATAAATAAACGGAGATGTACTGCCTCAAATGCAAAAGAGTTACAGCCAGTAAAAATGTAAGGTACGTTGTGACTAAGAATTATCGACAACTGCTGAAGGGCGAGTGTAAAGTGTGCGGCACGAGGAAAACACAGTTTCAGAAGAGCAGAGGCTCTGGATTGTTCAACAGCGCGATCGACAAGTTGCCGGTGGAACTTCACATTCCGGGATACAACTATTGCGGTCCGGGAATAAAACTGAACAAGAGACTGGACAGAGGCGATGCTGCCGTCAATTCTCTGGATGAGGCCTGCAAACAGCACGACATCGAATACTCTGCCAAACCAGACTTGGAATGAAGGCACGAAGCTGATAGAAAGTTGGCCTCCGATGCAGTAAAAGTAGCAAAATCTATCAAAACTGGTCTGAAAGAGAAGTTGGCAGCAGCTGCCGTAGCCGCAGCTATGAAAACCAAAGTAAAGTTGGGAATGGGAATTAAAAAAAAAAGATCAAATGGAAACTTTAGTGGAGGAGCTACACAAGCCAGCTAGGCGAAACTTTCCGAGAAGGCGCGTTATTAGCTACGGGATAGGTGATTTAGTTCAAGCGGACCTGGTGGAGATGATATCTTACGTGGAACAACGAAAATTACAAATACTTGCTGACTGCCATCGATGTATTCTCTAAATACGCTTGGGCCGTCCCTGTGAAATCGAAGAACGCCGCGGATGTCACTGGCGCTTTTAACGAGATATTAAACACGATGTCTAATCCACTTAAAAGCCTACAAAGCGACGAAGGGAAGGAATACTATAATAAAGATTTCGCAGCACAAATGAAACGCCACAAAATAAACCACTATTCGACCAAGTCAGAACTCAAGGCGAGCGTAGTAGAACGCCTAAATCGCACATTGAAGTCGAACATGTGGAAACGGTTCACTCTGCGAGGTAACCACAAGTGGATAGACATTATAGATGAAATTGTCAAATATTACAACGACAGAGTTCATTCTACCATTAAAATGAAACCATCCGAAGTAACTAAACGCGATGAACCGGAGATCAGAAACATATTGCTGAAAAAGAGCCCTTCCGAAAAGAAGAAGAATAGTTTCAAAGTCAGGGATTTAGTAAGAGTGACAACGGCAAAATCTGTATTCGACAAGGGATATTTGCAAAACTTTACCAACGAACTGTTCGAGGTGAGTGAAGTCAGAAAAACTCGACCGACTTGCTACAGGTTGGTCGACCAACTGGGTAGTAAAATCGAAGGCACTTTTTACGAACAAGAGTTGCAGAAAACTAACGTGCCGGATCTGTTTTTAGTCGAAGAGATTATGAAGACTAAAAAAGTGGGAGTGAAAACTCGTTACCTCGTCAGGTGGAAAGGCTACGACGAGCGCTTCGACAGTTGGCTCGACGAAAAGCCAGTTCTAGGAAAATAACAACAAAAATACCAAATTTTTCCTCTTTTTATTTATATTATTAAACTGAGACCAGGACGTTGAAATTATTACTGCTCATGTTATTTATTTTATTAAATAGAATCATTCAGTTGGAGCGATGGTAAAAACAAACTTTACCTGCGTTTACTGCGCTCAAACGTATCCTACCCGAGAAAGATTGATACAACACCTCGTAGAGACACACAGGAATAGTTACCCACCCGAGTGCGATTGCTTCGAGAGGGTGTTGGGCTGTACAGACGATCCCATCCTCTGTGAGCAAGGACTCGAACACAGAAAGTACACGAAAGCTGTGCAGGCTGTAGACCCGTTGTACCTTTTAATGTTGATGCGAAGAGGTATAGAAGCTCTACTGTACGAATGTCTCCGGCAACTGGTGACTTGCAGAGCTCAAATTGGATTAGGAGTGAGTTTCGTTCGAAACGGCCAAGAAATACCAACTGGATTTCAGTCCCGCTACTCCCCAATCTATAATCAATCAGATATTCCTAAGTTACTGGACGCAGCTTATGCTAAAATCCAACGTTCCATTGACGAATTCGCCGAAAGAGGGAGTGGTTGGGTGATAAATCGCTCCTATGAACTCACAATCCGAGTAGCAAAAATCGACCCGCTCAGACCGGGCTCTTACATTCCTCTGCCAGCAAAATTAAAAAAGAAGTGGAAGTGTGTAGTCAATGTTCAAAATTTCACAGACCACAAGTGCTTCTTGTATTCAATTCTGGCTGCCAAACACAAATTAAGCATGGTGAATCCGAAAGAATACGAAGTATACGTGAGAAGGTAGATTGTTCGATGCTGGACTTTCCAACGCGGCTGGATCACATTGACTCATTCGAGATGGCCAACAATCATTTATCGATCAATGTGATTGCTTATACCAAAGAGAACGACTTGCATCCCCTTCGTGTGAGCACGAATTTTAAAGGCCAACCCGTAGATCATCTTTTAATTACCGACGAGTCGACAAATTTTCACTACTGCGCCATCGTGGATTGTGACCAATTTCTCCGACACCAGGGATCGGGAAGCAATCCGAAATATTACTGTCGAAATTGTTTCGCCGCTAATGGAAAGGCATCGCTGAGAGACAAACACAAACTGGACTGTACAAGAACCAATCCGTCACCTCAAGCGCTCAAATTCTTAAAACCGGGCGAAAACATTTTGAAGTTTGAAGCTTTCAATAGAAGAAATATTCACCCCAAAATCATATACGCCGATTTCGAGTGCCTTCTGAAACCCGTTCCTTCCTCTAACAGCTCCGGGAAGAAAATCAACCACCATCAACCTTGCAGCTTCGGCTACGTCGTGGTGGGGTCTGGAAACTTTCGAAAAGCTGCCTAATACCTGGGAGAGGATGCCGTTGAAGAATTCCTCGATCGGTTGGTGATTGAAGCGCACGAGTACGACGAAACATTAAAAAGAGTCCAACCACTATGCCTCACTCCGATCCAAGAGGCTGATTTTAACCACGCTGTAGACTGCATCTATTGCAAAAAGCCATTCGGTTCAAAAGACGACAAAGTCCGGGATCACT
>JAHWFP010201259.1:1718-45761 GCA_023313725.1 Lithobius niger | reverse complement strand
AAAAAAAAACCCTATCACTGAGAAATCCAGCATTCAGTGAGCAAGTAATCCCATGTTTAAGTTAATCCTTTGAAACAATTCACTTCGGTAGCATGCATTGTCCGCCACGCACACTTGCCCTGGCACCCTCTCCCGCACCCCCTGAAAACGCCGCCCTGTGACATTTCCCCTTTGGTGCAGCCCCTGAAAAGTCGCATGCGTATGTTTGACTGAAGGCTAAAAAAAAGCCCTGAGAAATCCAGCATTCAGTAAGCAAGTAGCCTTATGTTTGAGTTAATCCTTTGAAACAATTCACCTCGGTACCGTGCATGTCGACATTGTTGCAAGCAACGATTGTTGCCGATCACTTAAAAACAATTCAACTTCTTTCTGGAAGTGAACATTTAAGAAATAAATGCGCCTTTCCATCGTATCAAGCTGCCAATTTCGAGGCGCCTCGAAATTAAGAACCAATCGTCGTTTGGTTTAAAGTTGTCTGGTTTAGTAGACACGGGTTGTTGTTTTTTTTTTAGCCCAAACGCCGACAATGGCACAGTCCACGCGATTAACACTTTGTTGGCGGCTTTGGCACCACAACAATACCAAAAAACGAACCCAAAAACGATGCGGTTGGTCTGGTAAGTGGCGCCATCTCTTCGAAGACTTTGGAAAAAGTATTATAACCCGAACTTGTAGTCCAAAGCCGTCAATAGACGGCGAGATGGCAGGTTTGGTAAGTGGCGAAGACATTGGAAAAGTGTCCCAAGCCGAATTTGAAAGCGAATCCCGTCAACAGATGGCACTACATTTTGGGGTACTTGATTGTACGACGAAATGGCGTGGCCGGTGATTTGGCCGCCTGCTGCCTATTATATATGTAGACTAGACCAGCAAAACAAACTCTGAAAAATGAATGGATGACAATGCAATTGTTAGAGCTCATAAATGCCAAAAACGCGTTATGGTCTAAAATTACTAGAATAAAAGATGCAAATGAAAAATTGATTAATCAATATAAAGTAGCAAATGAAAAAGTTAAAAAAAGACATTAAGGCAGCCAAACAAAATTTTTATGGACAAATTTTTAATGAACATAGGAATGATAGTAGTAAAGTATGGAATAAAATAAATCAGTTGACGGGTTTTAAGAAAAAACAAACTTAATATACATGAACATGTTTCAAAAGTTTTTGAACAGAAGCCTGGAGTGAATGTTGCAGTAGAGTTTGCTAGAAATTCTGTAAATCAAGTACCAAATTAAAAAAAAAAAGACAGAAATTTAAGTAACAAGAAGAAAGTAATACACAGAGAAGCAAATGAGTAACCTACAAATGAAAAGATCTACTGGAATTGATGGCATTTTAATTGAACACAGAATAAAGTCTACAGAAAATAGCAATAAATTTATCTCAAAGATAAATCATTCAATTATTGAAAACGAAATTTGGCCTGAAAAAACTGAAAATCCAAGTACTGAGACCGATTTACAAAAAGGGTACTAAAACTGATCTAAATAATTATAGACCAATTGCATTACTTCCAGCAATTAATATAATATATTATAGTGGAGATAAACCACTATAATGTGAAGAGTGCTGCAATCTACTCAAACGGAAATTTGAGAAATTTCTACACTAATTTCGCACGTGTGTTATGATTGTGGTGTGAAATCGTTTTTCAGCTGTGAGTGTAAAAGTGGCCTTCCAGTTAGCTGAAATTAGGTATATGCAAGTAAATTAGGTACTTGCTATCATAGGTATTTTATCACCAGTTGCTCGTCGTATGTATTCATGCTTTTCACAGAAAGTGAAAAATTTTATCAATTTTGGGCCCAAAGCCACCCAACTATATGAAGTGTAATGTTCATTGGGTGCATTGGGGGCCACAGGCACCGTTTATTCGCTGAAGTATTGACTTGGTTTAAGAAAAAAAAGAATAGAACCTTTTTTACAGATAGTTCCGTGCTCTGCAATTTCGTATTAAACTTTATCTTCAGCCGTTTCAATGATATATTGAATAAAACGATTTCCGGCGCGTGTTTCCAAGATAACGGCATTAGCTCAACATTCCTCTACAACGTTTATTGGCTGAATCATTGAATCTACGAAAAAAATTAATAGAACAATTTTTTTAGAAAATTGAATGCAGTACATTTTTGGTGAGAACATATTTTCATACCCGAGCAAACGTTAACGAGATTAGTGCTGTGTCGGTTTATTTTTTTACGAATCGGTTCGGTTTTGGTTTTTCTTACAAAGGAAGCCCCGGTTTCGGTTTCGATTTCGGTTTTGATGAGTGCGGGAAAGCTTCCATTGATGAGTCTGCAACAACGAAGCAGGGACGAGCCTGTATTTGCGACATACACAGTTGGTAAGAACTGTTGTTTGTTGTGAGTGTGGAAGGTTAGGAAGATTTAAGTCGCACCCCTGTACATACAGTGGGAAAAACCCGTTTGAATGCTGTGAGTGTGGAGAGTCATTTGCGGACAATTATTTTTACACAACACGAACTTGTAATCTGTGGAAACAAGCCTTTTGAATGTAGCCGCAAAAGACAGAAATACGTAGGCTATTTATTTCGTAGATGCGGAGCTTCAGAGCTGAGCTGGATAGTTTCTGAGTGGGCGACCACAATCACAAACAAAAATTAATTACATTAATTTTGCGGTGTACTCTTCGCGGAAAGTGGTATTGTTGATTGTAGGTGAACCATAACACTGTCGGTTAACTTAATGAATGCTGGCTGCTTTTTCTCTGGCAGAAGTCACGTTAACGTTGTCATGTTGAAAAAAATTGGAGTGGGGGGGGGGGGGGGCGCGCCGCAAAAACACTTTTCCACGGCGCGGGCGGGGGAGAATTGGGGGAGGGAGATGTCCCGCTAACAATTACATTAAACATATTCACGCGTCATTGTGCTGAATCCGAGTCTGGTTTTAGAGTCTGGGTCCAGGTTCGGGTCTTGTCAGAATCACTTCTTTCCTAAGTAGTGTTAGGTCTTCTTAGGAAACGCTGTTAACTTTCTTGAAATGTAAGCATATCATTACACGCCACCATGACCAGGCCACAAGACGTGAACTACGTCTTCCACTCCCGGGTAACGGCCTATGCGCCCCAGATACGCCGGAACGAGCCAGTTTGAAACGGGAATTGGGCGAAAAAATGTGATTGATGAAACATAATTTGGCGGAGAATGGGCACAACGACAGACCAAAGCATACAATATTGCAAACGACGCATCCAACACCACCCATGAGTAGCGCGGGCTTTAGCTAGTAATATAAACCGACATAAGTAGGCCTAGTTTAAAATGCATTACAAAACAGGAACTGAGTATTTACATACAGTAGTCTAATAATGACATTATTGCCGTATCGAATTTCACACCAAATTTATATAGGACCAACTTTTCTCACTATTTTCTACTTCAAATATTTACTGAGATAATTCTGGTTTTCTGTTGGATGTCAAAGCCGATTTTTAGTAGCGATGGTAAGGGAGTACGACCTATAATTTGGAATGCCAATATAATGCCCTACAAGCTGAAACTGTTAAAATGGATGCTGCATCTGGCTTTCGCAGAATGCTTGATAAGAACCCCCTTCATACATTTCTTAAGCGGCCTTTTTGACTCTAATTAATATTGCCTTGTTTCTTAAGTCTGGTATTATTGTTTCATCAACCTTCCGTTGCCTTCTCACGATTCGAGTGTGATAAACTTATATGTTATTGTTATTAAGTTCCTCATGATTATTATTATTATTATTATTATTATTATTATTATTATTATTAAGTATAAAAAGCAAAGAAGAATGGAAATGTAAGAGGTGCAGAACGCCAAGAACGCTATCAGAAAAAGAAAAAGAAGATTTAGAACCTGTAAACAGTGATGGAGAACAAGAAAGTGAGAAGAGTGAAGAACACGACAGTGATAATGAAAAAACGAAAGCGGAGACCGAAGATGAAAGAATAAAGAAACAAACTGAAAAGGAGAAACAGACAACAGGAAACGGAAGTGAAAGTGAAAAGATCGATGAAATAAACTTACTACAGGTAACAATGAACAGAATTGAACAAAACATGGACAAACTAATGGAAGTCTATGACAAAATTGCAAAACTACAAGAAGAATACAATGAAGTTACAAAGACACTAGATTTTATATGTCAGGAACAAGTAGATATAAAAAAAGAACATCAAGAAATGAGAATTAAAATGAAAGAAATGGACGAAAGAATATTACTACTGGAAAATAAGAAAACTGAAAATAAACACTTAGAGAAAAAACAGTACAAGAACTAGCATTGACAGCGCATGAGAAGGAACAGTATGAAAGAAATCGGAACCTGGAAATATGCCAATTGGACTGGTTACCTGACGAAGAATTGAAAAATGTAGTGCAAAAAGTGGCTCAGAATTTCAACATTACGTCGTATCATCCAGATCAAGTGGAAATTGCCCATAAAATTCCTAACAAAAACAGGAACAAAAAAAGTGCAGTTATAATACAATTTAAAAGCAGGGAGTATAGAAACGCATGGTTAGACAATAGAAAAAGGATTGTAACAAATGACAATGTGTATAGGAAAGGAGACAGAAGTAGAATATATTTGAACGAAAACATGACGCCGCACTACAGAAATCTTTTTTGGAAAACAAAAGAGTTTGCAAAAAACAATGACTTTAAATATGTATGGTTTCTACGAGGAAAAATCATGATGAGGAAGAATGAAAATGTGCAAGAAGTGAAAGTGATAAGATCAGAAGAAGATCTACAATCAACAAATGACAACAATGTATAGAAACCAAATATTTGAAACACATGCCAAAGTGAAAAGTAAAATCGAAAATGAAATTGGTGATAGAGTAAGTTTAAAAATTATCCATGTAAATATACGAAGTTTAAGAAAAAACTGGGATCTCCTAAAATGGAATATTCGAGAAACAAAAATAAATTGGGATGTAATTGTGCTAACAGAAGTAAATATTAAAAAAAATGAAAGAATAAATTATGAATGGAAAGGTTTCAAAAATTATAATGCTACAAGAGAAAACACAACTAGAGGAGGGGGAATAATGGTGTACATAAATGAAAATCTCATTACTGACGAAACTAAGATCGACATTTTAAATATTGAAAATAATGATGGATTAGAAATAATAATAACTAAAAGTCTGCAGAAGTTTAAATTACAAAAGTTTAAATTACAATATATAGAAAACCTGACACAAATAAAAATAAATTTACACAAGAACTGAAAAGAATCCTAAAAATAAAAGACAAAGAAAGTGTTAAAGAAAATATCATTTTAATAGGAGATATTAACATTGATGTTTTAAAATATGAGGATGACACAAATGACAAACATGATCAAACTAATATTGACAAGTACGAAAATATGATGGCCAGCAGAGGTTTTGAAAAAAATCATAGAATCTCCAACGCGAGAAGAAATTTCATGCTCAAGCAATAAAAATAAATTACAAAAATCTTGCATTGATCATATATATGTAAAGCTAATAAATAATGATTGGAACATAAATGGAGGTACAATAACAGTGAAAATTGCTGATCATTATTTTACTTCATGCTGGTTTTGGAAAACAGGAGAAAATCAAAACGACAACAAAATAGAACATGAAGAAAAAAATTTCTTTACAGAATATAATCATAAAAATATAATAAGAAACTTACAAACTTATAATTGGGATGAATTAGATGTAATATACTGCCCAAATGTAATGTATAATAAAATAAATCAGGTAATAAAAAATATCTATGATAGTAATAAAAGCACAACGAATAAAAAGAATAAACAGGCTGGGAAAAAAACTAATAAAAAAAGGAAAGAATGGATAACAAATGAATTAATAGACATGATAAATAAGAAAAATAATCTTTGGAAGCTAATAAAGAGGCAGGAGGAAAACATTAAAACAGAAACTATAAAACAGTACCGAGAATTAAAATCCAAAATTAACTTGAAAATTAAAGAATGCAAACAAAAATATTATGCAACTATACTTGAGGCTGAAAATAGTAAGAAAACTGTTTGGGATATAATAAAAGAGATAAGTGGAAAACATAACGAGAAACAAAATATTGATAAAACTCTTATTCAAACTTTTGAAGGAGTAGAAATCCAAAAATTAAGAAATGATTTTAACGAAAATTTCTCGAATCAAGTACCAACACTTAAAAAATCATTTGAACAAAGAAATAATAACTATAAAAATGGTCATTTCTATAAAACTATTTATAGAAAAAATAAACAAAAGAAAACAAAAATAAGTGAAAAAACATTCTATGTAAAGTATGCTACTCCTGCAGAAATTGCAGAACTCATAAATGACTTAAAAAATACTAATGCAACAGGTATAGACGGTTTTAATACTGCTAACTTTAAACAATCAAAGGAAAACACATCAAGATTCATAAGTAAATTAATCAACATTATGATTGATAAAGAAGTATGGCCAGAACAATTAAAAATACAAGTACTAAGACCAATATATAAAAAGGGAGAAAAGACTAATAAAAACAATTACAGACCAATTTCATTATTATCAATAATAGACGAAATAATGGAAAAATACTTTTCAAATAAAATAAGAGAATTTTTAGATAAATTTAAGCTTCTCAATAACATACAGTATGGTTACACAAAAAACAAAGGCACCACAGACTTATTAGTACAAATAAATGAAATAATAACTAAAGCATTAAATGGGAAAAAATATGTTGGCACAATCTTCATCGGCCTTCAAAAAGCGTTTGATACTTTTGACCAAAAGATACTATTACAAAAATGTGAAGCAATAGGATTGAGGGGGAAAATTCTAAACTTAATCAAAAGTTATCTAATACATAGGAAAGCAACAGTAAAAATTGCAAAGGAATATAGTGATTACAGAGAAATTAAGTATGGGGTACCACAAGGATCTGTATTAGGGCCATTACTGTTTTTAATATATGTAAATGATATCCATGATTGTGCCAAAAGAACGCTAATATACATGTTTGCAGATGATACTGCAATGATTTCTATTAATTCAAATTATGAAGAGATGATTGGAAATTTACAAAAGGATTTTAATATGGTAAATGGATGGCTAATTGAAAATGAACTTTATATAAGTGAAGAAAAAACAATACAAGTTGACATTACAGTTCCTAAAATGAAGGATAAACATAAAAAACATATAATTACCCATTCTGAGCACTGCCTACTAATGAGAGAAAATAAAAATCAACAAAATTGTGAAAGAACATGCAGGGAAATAGAATTAAAGAAAACAACGAAATATTTAGGAATGGATGTAGATTCACAATGGGATTTTAAACAGCATATAACAAAATTGATAACAAAACTACGTCAAATGATCCCAAAATTATATAATGTAAAATACTTGTTAAATATTACGAATAAACGAATTCTATACGATGCATGGATAGAAAGTTTGCTTAGATATGGGATAGAAATTTATGGTTTTGCGACTGATTATATCATTTTGAGATTACAAAGAGTGCGAAATAAGATAGTAAAAGTATTGTTTGGGAAAGAAGGTGAAAAAACAAATGAATTATATACAAAAAATAACATTTTAAAAATTATAGAACTACGAGACTTTGTGGTAGTAATAAAGAATTACTACATAAATACACACAAAAATTATGATGAAAACAAAAGCAAACGATTAAGGAAAAAAACACAGAAATATAGAATACCAGAGTGGAACAATGCTTATGGACTAAGAAACAAACCCTATTACATCCCACACATTTTCAATAAATTGTACCCTAACATATTAAACTATTAAACAAAGAAATTTTGAAAAAAGAATTAAAACAAGTACTCGTAAATTCTTACAAAAATTAAAGTTTCTCACAGACAGCTGTTAGACGAATAGGACATAACTATTAAATATTAAAATACTAAACTAACTTAACAGCGGATTTTATTGTAAATGTTTCATTTTTGTACCAATTTAACCATTTTGTATATATTGTGTAATTTATTATGTATTAAATGTATTATTTATTTATTTATTGTATGTATTGCAGCTCTCACAAGTTTTTATTTAAAACTTCGAGCCTTTGAAAATGCAATAAAAAATTTATTATTATAATTTATTATTATTATTATTATTACTAATAATAGTAATGGTAATAAAAAACAAAAGAAAAGTATTAGCTTAGACGAACAATTAAAAAAAAACTTTCCCAACGTGGATGATTTAAACATTTGTAATAACTTCACAAATTTTTCCCAGCACGAAGTACTAAACTTAAAAAAAAAGAAGTCTCTCATAAGACCCCAACCGGGTAGACAACATCTTGCAGATCCATTAACCTCTCCCCATTCAATGCAAATCTTAAGACCTAGCAATTATGATATTGTCTCCATTATCTCGACTTTTAAACTGAAAAAATCGTGTGGCCATGATAATTTTTTGCTTGAGCACTTTTCGCAAACAAATAATAAAACTGCAGAATTTATGACAACTCTGATTGAGGCAATAGTAGACACTGAAATTTGGCCTGATGCCTTGAAAAAGCAAACAACCAGGCCTATCTATAAAAAGAATGAAAAAAAATGATTTTAGTAACTATAGACCAATTGCTCTATTACCGGTTCTAAACAAAATTGTCGAAAAATTCTTTGCTGGAAGAATTTCTACCTTCTTAAAAAAATTCAACCTGTTATCAAAAAACCAATTTGGTTTTCAAAAAGGAATTGGTACAATTGATAGCCTCTATATTATTAACAACAAAATTACCACAGCACTCAACTGTAGCAAACACATACGAGCTATTGCCGTAGATTTACAGAAAGCCTTTGATACTTTAGACAAAAATATTCTCCTTAAAAAAACTATATAACATTGGGATAAGAGGGAAAATGTACGGTATATTGCATAACTACTTAAAAAATCGCTACTTTCGAGTAAGTATTGATGGCACACACAGCTCCTGGACTGAGATTCCGTTTGGGGTACCGCAGGGCTCAATCCTAGGACCAATCCTCTTCTTGATTTACATAAACGACATTGAAAATTTAAATATAGGCAGCCATTTTTCGCTTTATGCCGATGATATTTTTCTTATCTCCATAAACCATAGCCAAAAAAACTATGATCTCTAATCTACAAAACGATTTCGACAAAATAACTTCCTATCTATATGAAAATGAACTGTACATAAGTAAGGAGAAAACTTCTTTTATGCATATTACTACTTCGCACACGACGAAAAGTACTTGTGCTATTAAACTACATGCCCATTCCTGCATTGATCAAAAGCAATCTTGCTGCTGCCAGGTCTTACCAGTAGTTTCTTCACAACGTTTTTTGGGAATTCTGATTGACGATTCATGGAAATTTGATACACATATTGAATTGATCACCAGGAAATTGAGAAAAATTATTCCAACCCTATATTCCATAAGAAGCCTACTAAACAGAAATGCTAAGATCATCCTTTACGAGGCATGGATCTTATCACATATTAGATATGCATGTACCATTTATGGTTCCACGACTACAAACTATATCTCTAAACTACAAAAAACACTTAACAAAGCCGTCAAGGCACTGTTTGGTAATAATACCACTGCTTCGACCAAAGAACTCTATAAAAAAAAATAAACTTTTAGACTTCAACGACTTATATCGTCTTAACATCATAACAAGGTTTTTCTTTAAGACAGATTATCAGGTACTGACTAACAGACCAACTAGAAACAACACTGATTGGCTTGCCGTCCCTTCATGGAGAAACTCCTATGGCAAAAGAACTCTAGCCTACCAAATTGCGAACATTCTTAATAATATCCCGCTGGAGCTGAGGATTCAATTGCAGCCTCGCAACATAAAAAAAAAGATTAAACACTGGCTACTAGAAACATACATCTGAAAGAATAGCGATGAAAATATAATCTAATGTTATTATGATCCAGTATTCTGCATTTATGTGCCTCACTAAATTATTATTATTACTATTGTTAAGATAAAAAAAGTACTTTTAAAATTTCAGTAAAATTGACAGAATAGATGAAGTAAATACTTATAAAAATTTATAGAAATGTATATTGATATAGTGTATAACTTAAGAAATTGCTAGCACACACAAGTCTTGTAGGACTTCGTGCCGGTACTTGTCATACTTGTACTTGAATTAAGCATATTATTATTATTATTATTATTATTATTATTATTATTTTTATTATAAAGTTAGGGGCCCTGACACTGCACGAACAACCCAAAATCATTTGCCGTAACATGCCACAGTGAAAGTTCTATTAGTGTGAAGATTGCAGAAATTAATTACAAATGGAAAAAAGACTTGCTGCTAATTTCCCACTTTTTGAAACAACGTGCTCGGTTCTTTTATCAGAGCATACACCAAATCTCGCGCGTTGTGGCAGAGCTTACCAGTCCGGTCGTAGAGATTAGTGTTGGATTCGTTCGCAGAGTATGGATCATAAATCATATAAGTGGTGCACAGGGCAGAAATCGTATTAGTGAAGTGGTTACCAAAAGTGTTCTGAATTAAATTGTACAACAGAACTGAAATCACATATTTTCCAACCTCTCGTTCGGCCGAGTAATTGATATCTTCATAACTTAATTATGACTAGTATTACGACTAATAAATGGCTTTCACACCGTAAATTGCCACTGACCAACAGGAAACTCAGAATATGTTCCTTCTTTTTTGGAAATGTTTGTTCCTGCTGCCATTTTCCTCGAAGACTTCGAAGCAATCCAGTACAATCCCGCAAGGTGATTCACAGGAAGGTCGTCCGCTATTTTTCATCAGCGCCAAAATGAATGCAAAAAAAAAAAGATATTATTAATTATTTCCTTCCTTCTCGACCAGAGATCGCAAATACGCAACGCTGTAAACCAAGTTGAATATTCAGCCCCTGTGTATATGGCCTTCGTGTAAACATGTGGAATTTGCCCACGAAAAGTAAACTAAAGTTGAGTGACTAAACGTATTTCTGGAGACAATCAAACACTTTAGGTAAGCATTCAATAACTCTGAACCGAAAGTGAATGTGCTGTTTTGTGTTATGGCTGCTATAGTGTGTATATATAAGCATAATATCCTGCTTGCTTATGGTTGTACAATATTGCCGCTAAAAGCGTTGATTTTCTGCTGGTTCATCTGTTACCTCACTGTCGATCCAGCGCCGACTGTTATGAACTACGAGAATCGGCAACAGGCTAATATTACAGGAGGATAGCCTAGGCCAAACATGCGTATCCATGAGCCCTGCAAAATACCTCATCATGACCAATTTTAGTGCCTTTGAAACGCTTAAGAAGCCAATTTTTAGATTTTTTTCAATTACAGTACTGCCTTAATTTGCCTTCTTGTCTTCTGTGTAGACTGCACACTCGCCTACTTTCGGGGCTAAATTATTCCGCATTCTTTAAGTCAAGTCGTCTCCGTTCCGTGCAACCTATTGGTGACATACACTAATTTTCAGAATTTATATTCAAGATTTCAGGCCTCTTTCAACGATATTTCGAAGTTTTCAAGGACTCGCACAAACTCTGAATTACTTAATTGTACTAAGCACACTAAGAGATTGTTTTCTTACGATTTTTCAGCAATGTACTGTAACCGAAATTTGTGTAGCAGGATGCATCAATCTGACCTATCGTGTTCTAAAGTAAAAACTGTAAAAACTTGTGAATACAGCAGTAAGGTTTCACGTGGGCTAAACTTACAGCAACATGGCGTTATATGAAACTTTATAGGAGGGTTTATTTGTGCTCCTTTGCTGTTTTGACTTCGGATCACTTAAACCTTACATTAAACATCAAACGATTCCTTTTTTGTTTTCTAATGTATATACAGTCTGAGTTTTATTTATGCAACCCTCGATGCACCCATTGTTTAGGCTGCAAGCAACTGCGACTTCCTTATTGTTCCATTGTATGGTAGGCCTTAAGTAGCAGTAATAACGCTAAGCATGACAGTAAGCAATACGGAGGGGCAAGGTGGCCTGATGGTTAGCATGACGGTCTCATGTGCTAGAGGTCCCGAGTTTGAATCCGGCCTCAGGAACACCCCAGGTATGTTCGGGAAGAGAAGGGACCTGTGATGTCTCGTGCTCATATCGATTGTGGCATGTAAAAGGTCCTAGGAATTTCCGATGGAGTTTACTTAGAAAAATTGTCCTTTTCTCCTTCTGTCACCATGGCTACAGCTGGGAGCGCATCAAAAAGCTAAGTAAGCAATACGAGAAGAACCACCGGCGACTGAAGAATGAAACAAAAAACTTGAGAAACCTAAACAATTGACATTTTGTTTGTGTTATTGAAATTCATTGTGTCTTCCACAAATAGGGTCAGGGTACCAATGGCACATGGGCCCTCCCATATATTCGCAAGGGGAGATTTAAATTTTTTGTAGTTATAAGTGAAATTTTACAAGAGTTGTTTTATTTTTATTTTCGTTGTAATTTCCTGGTTGGTCTTTAAATCTGGCCACTCCCTTCCTTGATCTTTTCATAACTGTCTTTAATGACTAAAGACTATAAAGACAGCTTACAAGCATGCCCAATTATAATTCCCCCCCCCCCCCCCGAGTATTGTGCTTGTGAGCCTCTTTAAAACATTATGGCACTTGGGCCCCAGGGCTGCCACTCCGGGCCTATAGTTTGTTCCATATTATGTTTTCAGAAAACTGACTGGATGACGACTCGTTTCCTTGAACTAAGAGTGCAAAAACATGTGGGTATCACACTTGGAGACTCTACAAAGTTACTATTAGAGTTTACGAATGCGATGTTTACGGATTTTTTGCACTCGTAGTGGAAGAAAACGTGGCGTCATACGGTCAGTTTTCTGAAAACATAATGTGGAACAAAGTATAGTGTCGTCCATGGTTTTCAATGCAGTCCGGCATTCTATCAAATGCACCATCACAGACGTTATGCAGAAATTGGGGGAAATGCCTTCAATTACGCCATAAATTCGGTCCCGAAGGTCATTTAGACTTGCAGGGGAAGTTGCATGCATTCGTGTTCAGGGCCCCCACAATGGGAGGGTCAGGTGGACCCGCTGTACCCGGGCCCGCTCACTAAAGGGGCCCGCAACGGGTCAAACATTTTTTTCCGTAAGCAGCCCGGATTAATAAATGAACCAAACCGTTAAGCACAACTGTGGCCGACGAATATTATAACATGGTGTAACCTTTCACGCGCGGGAGGCGGGCCCGCTGGTGTAGTTGGTTCCAGGCCCCTTACTTTGGTGTGGGGGGTCCTGCTCGTGTTGTAATGTATGATATTACAACATCATTAGGTGCACCTTGCACTTACCCTCTGTATGCAGCTACTAATTATGCACCAAGCCCTGGTTGCTTGTTATGTAACCACATGCCAGTGTTTAGTATATAAAGCAATTCGGGCTGCCATTCCAGGCTGCCCTTTAACCACCGTTACCTACCTCCCGTACCATTCATTATTTATTTAATACTCAGTACATCTTACTTGGCGACGATGGTGGGTTTGCCCGTTACCGTTTGTCTTGTGGTCGTTGAACCATGACCAGTAAACTAATCGGCCCGCTCTGCAACGATATTAGGGGGGTAGACAAAATGGCCGCCACTTCTGGTTCATTTTGTCGATGTGTTCTTCGAGGTAGCATCTTTGTACGGAGAGACGCGACATATATTAGCAACTAGTCGCGGTATTCGAAATAAAAAGAACATTTTGCCGGCCCCCAGTCTGGCCGGCTAAAAATGGTTTCTTTTTTGCCTAAAACATACTTAACCTTATGTAATTTTAGCATTACATTCCTCGAATGTGATGGTTCTCTGGAGGTTTTTCGGTTGTGTGTATCCGCCTGCTTGCATGCTCCCACTGCATCTGCACGACGCAGTCCTCCTCTATTTAAGCGGCAGCATGGCCGATATCGGCATTCATTTTCCTCTCAATCTGTCAGGAGGTGACTCGAGAGGGGAGGCAGGGCGGGCCCTTGGTTAAGTATGTGTTAGGCAAAAAAGCAACCATTTTTAGCCGGCCAGACTGGGGGCCGGCAAAATGTTCTTTCTTGTTTGACAAAACATATTAACCTGATAATTTTAGCGTTATCAGGAGACCTCGTCGAACATGGTGGCGGGCACCGATCTGACGGGCGCCCCGGGATGCAAGCAGGCTTCCCCCAAAAAAATTTCGGAGAATTTCGCACTTCATTCAGAACATTTGTGTTGTGAGACAGGAATTTGGTTATCATTCGGAGAGTATGGTGGCCCTGAAAAGGATTGTTATTTAAGGGATCTTGCTTCCTTCTAGGGTGGTTTGCTTCCTTCTATGGGTGGCTTGTTTTCATCTGAGATGGCTTGCTTCTGCTTCGTTCTGATTGTGCTTAAGGGGGTTTGACTACAGTTCTGGCTGCGACGATTGGACTCAATCAGTGTAGTCCCTTCTCTTCATTTGACATGTTCCTCAGGTAGTGGAAGGTAAATGTCGTTGAGTGATGCTAGGAAGCTGACTGTAGGATATCTTCTATTGGAATGGCATTATGGTGTGCCCATGATGTTGAAATCGCTGTGACGTTGTGTGCTGTTGCTGTTTCCCTTTGGGTTGGCTTTGTCATTGGTGACATCGATTGTTTTTCTTCTCCAACGATAGGTCGTTGTAACTAGGGTTTCTCCTGTTTGTGAGCCTCCAGGCAGAAAAGGTAGGTTTCCGTTTATCCGGATGTTCTCGTGTGGGTTCGGTTGAGGTTGAGACGGAGAGCTCGGACGGGGCAGTTTTGAAGCGTTCAGGCTCGGAATCCCAGATTTGGGTGAAGGGTTACTGATGAGAAGTCTGGACAGAAGTGGCTCTGAGGAGGAGAAGGCTTTGGCTTCCTTGGGTTTCTTCAGTACATGTAGAGGGAGATCGAATCGTGGCAACAGGTCTACGTAAGGGTTGTGCAGAGTCTTGGTGAAGGTCGAGACGAGCGGCTCGAGGTGAAGACGTTGTCTGTCTTGAAACCCTCACTCAAACCGTGGTTCTAGCTTCGAATGCAACGGGTATAGACAGCAATGGTCGTCTTGGTCTTTACTCGGAACGTGGGTTATCTGTGGTGGAGATGTTGGAAGAGCAGAGGCCGTCATCCGTGTGACTCTTTACTCAAATGTGGGTTTAGCCATGTTTGAGACGAGCACCGTTTGGATTTGCATTAGGTGTCTTTTTCTTTTCCCGGGACGTGGGGACAGCTGTGGTTAAAAAGCGTCATCTTCCTTGACTCTTCCCTTAAAACGTGGATTTTTTTAGTCACGGATGAGACGGGCAGTGTAGACTGTCGTTGTTGTCTTGATTTTTGTTCGAAACTTGAGGCAAGCTGAGAATAGGAAAAGTCGTGAGAGGTGGGAACGGCTTCCGTCTTGACTCTTTATTCAAACGTGGGTGTTTGTCACGAATGAGACGAGGATCAGTGTGGACAGCAATTTTCTTTTTTTTTTATTTAACTCGGGACGTGGGGTCAATTTCGGTCGAGACGAGCAGCGAGAAGGGCAACGTCTTTGAGTTTGTCTCCACTCAGAACGTGGGTTTTCGCCACGGTTGTGACGTGCATCTGTCTTTTCTTTCACTTGAGACGTGGGGTCAGCCTTGATTGAGACGAGCGACCAGGGATGTAAACGGTTTCTGACTTCACCCTTCACTCAAAACGTGGGTTATTTCCACGAATGAGGCGAGCATTAGTGTAGACAGCAACTGTTGTCTTGATCTTCACTCGAGACATGGGGTAGCCATGATCGAGATGAGCAGCAAGAGCTGTAAACGGCCTCCGACTTCACTCTTCATTCAAACGTGGGTTCTAGCCACGAATGAGGCGAGCATCAGTGTGGACAGCAACTGATGTCTTGAATTTCACTCGAGACGTGGTCGAGACGAACAGCAAGGGATGTGAACGGCTTCCGATTTTCCTCTTCTTTCAAAGCGTGGGTTTTTCAGTCACGAATAAGGCGAGCATCAGCGTAGGCAGCAACTGATGCCTTGATCTTCACTCGAGACGTGGGGTTTGCCACGGACGAGACGAGCAGCAGTGTGGGCAGCAACTGATGTCTTGATTGTCACTTGAGACGTGGGGTCAGCCATGGTCGAGACAGGCCGGGAGATATGCAAACGGCTCCCGTCTTGGATCACTCACAACGTGGGTTCTGGCTAACGAATGAGACGACTAGCAGTAGACAGCAACTGTTGTCTTGATTTTTGCTCGAGACGTGAGGTTAGTCATGGACGAGACAAGCAGCAAGAGGTGTAAACGGCTTCCGTCTTCGTTCACCCAAACCGTGGGTTCTAGCCACGAGTGAGACGAGCAGCAGTAGACAGCAACAGGTGACTTGATTTTCACTCGAGACGTGGGGTTAGCCACGGTCGAGACAAACAGCAAGAGGTGCAAGCGGCTTCCATCTTGGTTTACCCCTTCGGTTGTTGGCTCTTCGCACGAATGAGGCTGAGTCCTGACGCAGTTGACTGAGACGACAACATGTAATCAAAGCTTGGACGCAAATTCGATCGTGAAAATTCTTGGGGTAGCGTTCAGGCCGAATGGCAGCTAGCGGAATTCGAATTGTTTCCAGCGTTTCCATTTTGAAGTGCTGTAAAAAACCCCGGCCTGGGTTGTAGCGTTGGATGATCGTCCCCTTCGCGACAGGGAGTGCGATCTCGGTTCGGTGGAGGCTGCGTTAACACCCAATACGGGACCAGGACCGGGAACGGAAGGGCAGGATGTCAAACGATGCTTGAGCTTTCGTGCCAAATCCCAGTGGAACTGCCTTCGTGACAAAGAAGCGTTGCTGGGTAATGTCATGTCGCGAAAGGATGCGGATGGACGTTAGAGTCCCGTGCAATGGAATGCTCTTGTTGAAAGGCAGTGGTGACAGAGGCTGTTGAAATGCAAGTGAAAGCAGCGACGACGAGGATGCAGGGGGGGGGGGGACGGTCTGCATTATGTGAGGCGCCGTTTCTTGTGTTTGAATTGCATGGAGGCAAAGAGAGATTCCCGTTGCTGTTAGAAGAACTCGGCGTTGATTGTTGTGTTCAATACATTGGCTTCTGAGGCGGCGCGAAGGCTTATGTGAAGGCACAGCTTGATTCGCGGCCGGAGCGTGGTGCTGGTGGTTCTGTTGCGTCGTCGATTGTCCTAAAAGGCTGCGTGGTTTGGTTTCTCTGTCGCGAAGGAAAATCCAAAGCCTGTCATGAGACCACGGTTGATGACTGGGGTGTCAGCGGACTGTGAAGGTTTGTACATGAAGCAGTCTGGTACCGTTTCTTCCACTGTCTTGGGTAGAGAAGCCAGGGGAATGGTTGGATCTTTAGTGTTGTTGTCTGTAAACAGGATGTGCTTGACGGGGGGGGCGGACGGAGCCGAGGATCCCTTTGTCGTGAAAGCAGGAGTCGTGAAAGTAGGTGTCACGTGAAGGCTGGTGGCACCGTAAGTCTGCGTTGCTTGGCTCTACGTGGGGGGCGGGTGAATGGCGTTTTCCGGCTGTTGTGGCTTGTCGTCAAAGCAGCCCAGACTTGAGTTTCAGCTCTTTTCACCGATGAAGTGAAAGAGGGAGGCGGCCCAGGATGCGATCTTGCGTGCTGGTGGAATACCCAGTTGACTAGGATGTGAGGTTCGTAGCGAGTTACATTGTAGTCATGGTGAGACGACTTCGAGGAAAGGTCGATAGGGGAGTTGGTGTTGGAGATTACCTGGAGAGACGAAGCGTCATGTAGCTTCCTTTTCGCTTCCCGAAAGAGGGCCTTGGCATGCCGGAGGTATTCCTCGAGGGCTGCAAGGTCAGGCGGTGGGTGAGGCAGGCAGCCGGAACGTGGGGGGTGTTGCAGCATCTTGTGTCGCGAAAGTAGTTGTCGCGAAGCTGGTGTCGTGGTGAACGAGGTGCGGACAAGTGGCATTTGTGGCTGTCTTGGTTTGCAGTCGAAGCGACCCAGTGTTGAGTGTCGGCCATTCCATGGGTGAGGAGGAAGATGGCCGAGACAAGGATTGCGAGGTGGGTCGCACCCGGGAGACAACGGGGGGAGCCACGATGACTTCATGTCCCACGAAGGAAGATGTCGCGAAGGGGCGACAAGGGCAACCAGCCGAGTGATGCGGCCGGTGCCTAGCGGTCGCCCCCACCTACAAAGTGGGTCGTTCCCGGGAGACAACGGGTGGGAGCCACGATGACTTCTTTACCCACGATGAAGGAGAAGGATACGAAGCCGCCTCGCGGCTTGAGATGGAAAGATGTCGCGAAAGCGAAAGTCCAATTCCAGAGACCGACGGAACGAAACGAACCGTGGAGGAAAATGAATGCCGATATTGGCCATGCTGCCGCTTAAATAGAGGAGGACTGTGTCGCGCAGACGCAGTGGGAGCATGCAAGCAGGCGGATACACACAACCGAAAAACCTCCAGAGAACTGTCACATTTGAGGAATGTAATGCTAAAATTATCAGGCTAATATGTTTTGGCAGACAAGAAATTAAAATTTTTCTGTAGATTTCGGTGGCAAAATTTTATTATCTATAAAAGTATTTTTAAATAGGTTTTAAAAAAATATCACTCAGCCACAGTTAAGCTACGCAAGCGTTTTCAAAAAAAAAAAGCAACACGTTCGTTGGCAATTTGTACAGAGGATGTCGCCCTCGGTCGACAAAATGTGGCAACTAGACAAATCAATCGCATTAGCAGCGCTTTCGGCGGCCATATTGCCAACCCAGTTTCGTAATGCTATTTTTCATCCAAGATCTGGCCAGTATACTCTGAGAGCCCTGATTGAGCAACGCCGAATTTCGCTATGCTCAATGGCCAGCCAGTCTGGAAGGAAAAATGTCTGTAAACGTGGGGTGTAAAATTGTGGTGATACAGATGGGGAAGATATTTCTGAATACCTGTTGCAATTCGAACGTACAGCTAACCACGCTTCATTACCATACAAAGAATGGACCATTGAGTGAAAAGGTTTACACTCATTGTACGTATATATCGTAAGAAAACACAGTTAGATATGACAAAGTTAAACTTGAGTTATTAAAAAAGTTTAAGGTAACTCAGGATTCTGTACGAGCTAAGTTTCATAGCTATGCTAAGACGAACGGCCAGTCATATTGTAAATACGCATCTGGGCTTCGGACTAAATACAATCAATGGACTGATTTAGCCGAATCTATACTGGCAATTCAGATAAATCTTTAAACTTAATATTACTGGACACAATTTTGTTGAATCGCCCGAACGCTCTGAGGTACTCACTTCATGATACGCTAGATATCAAAGACGTGGAGATAGTGGTAACGTATGCCGATGTTTATGCCTCGAAATGTTCAGTTTCCTAACTAGGAAAAAGAAAGTAAATATGCGTCGGTAAGTGCAGATAAACAGGCAGTCAAGCCATCTACTAAACTTAGTGAGAGCTAGCATAAGCAAACTAAAAAGAGCAGTGAGAATGTCAATACAGTTATCAGCCACAGTCGCTGCTGTCTTGAAACTGCATATGAGCATGACTTCATACGAGAGGGTTAAAATTTCGAAGGAACGTTAGGTTTAAATTTGTCTTATTTACGTTATCGCGTAAAAGAACGCTCTGATTACCACATGTTGAGGCTAATTCCGTGAAACGATCTACTACCAGTTTAACGCATAAACGTAAGAAGGATGCTGAATATGACTGACATTTAATTCGAGGCTATTTACAAAATGTTAACTAGGGATCGACCGGGTATCAAAAAACCGAGTCCGAGTAATTATGAATACCCACCGAGCCGAGTCCGAGTAGTAAAACCGGGTCGTAGATTTTCAATTTTTGCTTTATGTTTAATATGCAGCTTTTTTTTTACTTTGGTTTCGTTTTTTTTTTTTTTGCTTTCAGTCATTTTCATTCAGGTTTGCAGAATATGCTAGAACGAGGTTCGCGGGAAATTTTCGAGAACTGTGGAAATTCACTAAAAAATGGCTTGCCTACATGGTGAAAGGCGGTGGAAATTTCAGTGTTCGTTGTTGAAAATCACGAGAAAGATGTTTCACAACATTAAAAAAATTAAAACAGTAGCTGTGCTGTACAACTAAAATGAAAAAGGAGCCTATAAACCTTCACACTATCGCTTATGAGGTGGGAACAACGATTTTTAGCCTAACTATCACCGACTTACGGACACGTTTTCTCAACACGAAGATTTTCAATTTTAGTTCGTTTACAGCTCGTAATTTAAAATAATTGATTCTCCGAAACTGTTAAAAGTAATTTATCTGATTTTTTCTGTGCACATTAATGAATATCTATTGCGTGCAAGTAGTTGTAGGGGGATCCAGAAGGTATAAATAAAACTATGAAAATAAAAACAATTTTTTCAATAAATAATTATTACCCTGTTAGTACTCGGTCGAATTTTTACCGAGTCCGAGCCGGGTCAAAAAAAGCATTACCCGGTACCGGGTCGGGTATTTACCCAGACTCGGTCGAACCCTAAAAAATACATTTCAGATTGAGAGTTCAAAAAGGGTTTAGTCGAAGTGCGGTTTTGGCAGCCCACAAGGCTGTAACAGACCCTGGTAACCATAGGGGCTCGTCACAATATACGTGAACGTGTGGGCCAACAAACAACGCGCGCAGCAACACTATAGCAAGAGGGAGGCAACATGGCCGCCACCGAACACAAAAAAATACAGGCATTATTTATTTACGACAATAATCTGTCCTTCACACGCTGGCCGATTGTGTTTTCAATTGCACAATTGTAAACCTTAGACATTAATTGTTTTAAAAAACCATTTGTTGCTATTCTAACTGTGACCTGCGTTTTTTCATTATCGCCGATACAATACACGTACTGGCCAATTGTGCACACAACGACATCTCTTGCGGTCACAAAATCCGATGCTTTCACCACGACACACGTAAAATTTTTGGTGATTTTATACACTAACCTTAATAAAACTTAACTGAACTGCATCTTTAAAGAATTTCCTTTCGATCAGTGACCTTTAATTTCCCCTACAATCTGTATGATTTGCCGCAGCAGCACAAAGTAGTAGCGATCTGTCAAAAGTAACGCCATCGCTTCGGCCGTGTTCACCATTCAACTTCCATTCATTACGAACAGCGACCGGAAGTAACGGGATTCGATGCTGTTAGTAGCAGCATCGAATCCCGTTACTTCCGGTCGCTGTTGGTAATGAATGGAAGTACAGGCTCCGAGCTTGCCGGTTGGTCGTTAATTCGAAAGCTTATAAAGGACAAAGCAGCTGAACGTACGCAACTGACCAAATAATGAATTGGTTAATTAAAAAAAAATAGATTTATGTTTTTTTAATACCATTTAGAACCTCAAAGTCATTCTTTAGCGGTTTTCTGTTTCTTTTGTTGACAGGACCGGTATTTCGGCTGCACTAGTTGCTGAATGGCAAACATGCTTGAACGATTCCTGTATTTTCAATGGATCGCGGCTTCTTAGAATTTCTACCTCCATACGTAAACAGTTTAAGGGAAATTAAAGGTCGCTGATCGAAAGGAAATTTTTTAAAGATGCAGTTCAGTTAAATTTTATTAAGGTTAGTGTATAAAATCACCAACAATTTTACGGTTTCGTGGTGAAAGCATCGGATTTTGTGACCGACAAGAGACGTCGTTGTGTGCACAATTGGCCAGTACGTGTTCGTATCGGCAATAATTAAAAAACGCAGGTCACAGTTAGAACAGCAACAAGTGGTTTTTTTTTAACAATTAATGTCTCAGGTTTACAATTGTGCAATTGAAAACACAATCAGCCAGCGTGGGAAGGACGGATTATTGTCGTAAATAAATAATGTCTTTATTTTTCTGTGTTCCGTGGCGGCCATGTTGCCTCCCTTTTCTTCTTCTCTTACTATAGTGTTCCTGCACGCGTTGTTTGTTGGCGCGTTGTTTGTTGGCCCGCACGTACGCGTATATTGTGCGAGCTCCTGTGCTGCTAACCAGGGTAACCACTCTTCAATAACTTCCATTTCCGGGTTACACAGCATGTATTAAATCCAGGCTAACGGCGGTGTTACCAGTCCCGAACTTGTACACACAAAAGCACCAGGAACTGGGACTTTCAAGACATGGTCATTAGCCCCTGATGTCACACAAATATTGCCTTATTGGTGACGGCCAATTTGGGACGTCTTAACAACATCAATGCTATTTTCTTCGCTGGTGTAATTTACCATTGGTAACAGTGCATCACATTAACATTTTGTCGTATGAGGAAGACTTGTGTAAGATTCGGGCAGGCCTATTCTGCTTTATTCTTTGACTGTCCTAAGTTGAGACTGGTTGTCACAACCATACCTTCTGGTGGGTGAAAGATGAGAGATGGTTGTTCCGCAGAATGAGTTTCCCAATGTACTGAAGATTGTGTTATGATTTATACGTATTATCAATTGCAGCACAAGTGAATTCATTATAGATAACAAAATGCTGAATAAAACCAACTTTGATTACATGTATAAAGTGGATATAATTACGTGTATATTATGTTTCCTTTAAATTAAACAAGACTTATGGCATACATTGTCATTGCAGTTCGTTTGGCAAATTAAATTATATTTCCAACAATAGGTCGCAGGATAAGATTGATATATTAGTTCCAGAGATACTAGATACTAGTATATCGCGTGGTGGTCATTTAGATGATGGTGTAATATGTTTTTCTATAAATTAAACAAAAACGAATAGATTTATGGCATACAATGCGATTCTTTTAGCAAATTAAATTATCTTTCCAATGATAGGTCACACGAAAAGAGTAATCGATTAGTTCTGGAGATAATTGAGAATTAGTATTTCACACAGCTGTTATGTTATGGTTTTCTTCAGATTAAACCAAAACTAACAGATTTATGACATACATTGTTCAGTCATTTCTTTCAGCAAATTAAATTATCTTTTCAACAATGAGTGATAAAAAATCCAACATGGCTGCCGAAACCCAAGATGGCCACCGAGATCTAAAATGGCCATTAGGAGATTCAAAATGACCACTGTCGAGTCACTCACCACCTGCTTACCTAATCCTTAGGTCAGTCCTTACCTAATCAACAGTATGATCTAATTGCTAACGTCATTACATGACTCATACTTATCTCTTATCTAAAGCCACTCCCCTTTCTATTCTTCACACAGATGGGTTATCTTCTCTCTATTCTCTTCATTATATGTATACATGAAGGGGAAGGGAGCGCCAATGTGTAATGGTACTGGCAGCCTTCGCATTATTGTGTAACTCCAACCTAAATGCCTAATATGTGATGTTGCACTCCAGATACGTAAAGTACAATTGTTGAGAAAACTAAATCACTACTTACAAAGTTTCTATTTTCTTCTGTTTACTCGAATCGTTTCATGTCACGTATCATTAGAAAGATTGAATGCTATACGGTTTATCTTGCTGCGAAGGTATGTGCTGAAGCGTTCCATAAAGCCACTCACTAATTTATTCCTTCACGTTACACAAGTATAGCAACATTTTGAGAGAGGAAATGACACTTCCCCCCCCCCCCCCCAAATCGTGCAACACCCCTTTAACTTTTGATACCGTGTTGAACCGATAACATTTTTTGGCGAACCTGATACTGATGGTAAATAATTTTTGGGGCTGAGATGAGAGCTAAGCAGGCTTTAATTTAACTAGCTTGATTTAGGACTAAAGCGGTACTGCTTGTGAAAAATTTCAATTAGCGACTACTGTAGTAAAAATTTCTTGTTCAAGGTGTCAGCATGATGTCAGTCATTATTGAGACCTATTTTTAATTTTTGGTTAAACTTGAGAACGTATTAATACTATTTGAAAGCTATAAAAAAAAGCCTTCTAACATGATGCTTCTGAATTAATACCAAAATCGGTTAATTTTTTATGAATTTATGGAAAAAAAGACGTTTACTGATACTACTGGCCAACTAAAAAATAAAAAAAAAGCAAAATGTTCTAACTCTGCCCTTAAAATAGTATTGAGATTGATTGGTAACTTTGAATTTACGTTTCCCTGAAGTCCCATACCAGAAAGGCACGTTCCATGATGAAACTATAGCTATCTGATAAGTGTCAGCTTTATTCACTGCATCGAAGAACTAATTTTTGTGAAATTAGCTAGTAGAAGCTAGTAATTAGGCAGATATCAACGTTAATCACACCTTTTTTCAACAAGAAAACTTCAAGCTGGGTCACTATCAGTGACCTTTATGTTTTAAGTTTCCCGATCAAACAAAGTTTCAGTCTTTCTGTCGCCCTGTTTTATATAATCAGATGCCAGAAAACTGCCAATCTGCCTTAGCCATAAGACACAAGTGTGTACTGGTCTCCATGCTCGTTTCATATGGGCAGGGCTTAGGTTAATATTATCTATTAATATTAGTGGGCTACACAATAAGCATGTGTCTTAATAGGTGCAGACGTACTTGATACATGGTGCTATGAACTCGTCTCGTAAGCTCTACAAAATCAAGGACAACAAATTTCAGAACCCTAGTCCTTGTAAATTTTGCACTGATTACTTTGAAAGCAGCAAGATCTGACCCCTGACCAGACAACCTGAAGTTTGAAGTTGGACAAAGCGTTATAGCATTCCAACGTTCTAAAGACTTCAAATTCGACCTAGTTTAAAGACATAGACATTGACATAGTTCTTAGAACAATTAGTTATTGAGATCTTGAGCTCACCATCGCGTTCTGTGTCGCATCAAATTTCAGCCATTCGTCATCAGCACGACTTTCTAATACGTTAATAGAAAAAAGGCTTGCTTTGCCATAGCATGGGAGCAACATCAACAATTTTAAAAAACTGCCACTAAGCAACCTGAAAGCACACTTTACGAACTCCAATTGCACTATCTTTGCGGCATGCATAAAACGTGGTATTCTTTTCATTATTACAGTTCTTGGTGTTGCAAACCAAAAAAAAAAAAAAACAGCCTTCTGGGAATGGTGCTATCCCTGAATTCTTCGAATGATTACTATATGTTTGTCTTTTAAAGAAAAAGGCATAGCACCATGTACTGTACTAGTGACGTACCTTGGTTCTTCATCTGCTTGAAATTTACAATATTTAACCCCCGGAGCCTTTGGTTTGAAGTCTAGTGTGTAATGAGGTATGCATCAAGTCATTGTTCGTAAACTTTAGTAATTTATCAGCAATACACGGTTTTAAGTGATAACCCACGTGTCACTTATTATGAGTAACTTCCAGTTCATCCAGCTGATGGAGCAGTGTGCTCGCAGTGCACCCGATTGCAGAATTGGTAATTAAATGCATCTCGTATCGAATTGTATGGTCTAGCCTTTAAACGTTTCTGGAAGTCGTAGTAACGAGACAGACTAGTGGCATCCTAGAAGTCTAAAAAACGAGCAATTAGAAACAATCATCTATTCAACCTAAATTGTATAATATTTATTAAGTTATTGTTAATATTTTTTGTACCAACAGAATGAAACGTTTGAAGCATTTTTATCACTGGTAGATGCATTCCATTTCACAAAGTAAGATTCTATGAAGAAAAAGGCATTGAAATGGCTCACCTGCTGTTCAAACTATTGGTGATATGGATGATGGTTGAGAGATCTAAACTAGTCAACGACTGGGAACTTGCTGAGTTGGTGTCCAATAGAAGCAGTTGCGATACGTTTTTTTGCAGTGGAATTCTAATCAAGCCAGAGCTGGAAACTAATTGTTCTCATCTGATCATGGGTGATTCACACAAATGCATGTGTGATAGGGAGATAAACTGGAAACTCGAGGAATACATTACTTGTGAATACTTTGCGGAAAAGTTGCCAGTCAATGTCTTTTCTAATTGGAACACTGATGTTACTCGTCCGAAGTTGAGTATAAAAACTACTGCTCTGAGAGGTGGCCTCTTTTACCCTTACGTGGACACATTTTTAAGGTACTTATCCCTGACAAATATCAGTGATTTCGAGTTTACTGTGTATCATTCACTTATCTATGATGGTACTTGCAATAGTAAAATTTTATTAACGACCCCCATTTTAAACTTGACAGAAAATTACACAAAAAACAGAGTTGTAAAGTTCACCATGACAGACAGCTGCATTTATGGGATCACCGGAACATTCTCTTCAGTGTTTCCGGATTTGCAGGAATTAACACTGAATAACAATGGTCTCCGTGTTTTTAATTCATCCCAACTTGGGCTGAATAAACTTGAAAAGTTAGATTTAAATAGTAACTTTTTAGCAGCTTTTGAAAATGACTTAGTTTTTCAAGGGCTCTCCTCTGTAACTTATCTAGATTTATCTAGAAACAAGTTCACGAGATTGAATGCAGGCCTGTTGGATCCACTCGTAAACCTACAAGTCCTCAATCTGTCCAATAATTTACATTTATCTTTACACCCTGACATATTTCAGAAAACTAGAGAAATCAGAGTTTTAGAACTGTCTGGGTGTGTTATGTATAACGGTATTCTCGAAAAAGGAATTTTTAAAAAACTTCTTAAGTTGGAATCCATTTCTTTAGCTAAGAATAAGTTTAAACAGCTTCCTTCTGATATTTTTCCAAGTAATGTCTGTCTAAAGCTTTTAAAATTGTCACTTAACATGTTCACGAATTTTTCATCAGTGGCAAAGTTATTCAGTAACTTGAAGACACTAGAAATGTCCGAAAATTGTCTGGAGAATTCATTGCTATCACCTCCTGCTACTAAAAACATTCAAGATTTTGTATGTAAGAAATGCTGTTTAGACACCAGGGGAGCAGGACAAGTGGCACAATGGGTTACTTCAACTCTTGATTTAAGGGAAAATAAAGTCTATACACTAGATATGATCATCTTAAAAGATGTTGTTCATTTAAAAGAAGTATATTTAAGTGACATTTTTAGTAAAAACTTACACATAAGCATAAACCTCTCGTATCCCTTGTACACCGACTCAAGTTTAGGAAGGCCAAATACTCGATTGTTTCTATCACATTATGAATACGATATATGTGAGTTTGTTACTCTAATGTTGGTGAGTTTGAATATAACTCAACACCCAGATACAAGAATGTTCCGATCCAATGTATCATTTATCATTACTAACTTTAAAGTAGCCTATCGGCCCTTCCAAAATACAAGTGAAGTATTAAACGACCGAGAATTGTCAAATACAATATGCAGTTTTACTTTTTACTGCCCTGACAAATGTGAATGCACTACTAAAGGATTCAGTGAAATCATCACAGTTAATTGCAGCGGTAAAGAATTAACAGCTTTTCCTAATACCAATGCATTCCAAACCCCCATAATTCTAGATTTAAGCAATAACAACATTAATCGTGTTGAAAATTCGCTTTCTAATACCTGGAGAATTTTAATTGAGCTCAACTTAAATAATAACAGTTTAGAGTCTGTCAACGACTTTGGTAATTCTCCTTCTCTTCGAACTTTGGATCTTCGGAATAACAGATTGAAACAGTTTCCATCATTGAGCCAATTATTACCGCTTCGAGTTGGTAAGCGACTACGTTTGTTACTTTCACAGAATCCATGGCAATGTGACTGTGATATCAAACAAAAAGTAAAGAACGTATTCAATGCTCGTATCTCTATAGATTTTGAAGAATTATGGTGCATTTCCATACATACTGGACGTGTTTTGTATTTGTTTAACAGCACTGACACTGACCGATGCCCCACTGTTGAATCAGAACAACTATTACTCAAGATTCTTCTACCGTTGTTATTTTTGTTGATTGTGGCCACCATGGTAGTAGTTATAGTTTATTATCGACACAAGGAATTCATTAAGTTTTGGCTGTTTACACGTGGATTTTGTCTTCGTTTTGTGACAGAAAATGACATAGACGAAGATAAGATATATGATGCGTTTGTATCTTATAGTTCGTTGGACGAAGATTGGGTGTGGCGTAATTTGGTATCAGAATTAGAAAACGAACTCCCCTCATACAAATTATGTCTCCACGATCGTGATTGGCCAGCAGGAGAGTGGATCGTCGAACAAATCTTTGCATCCGTGAAGCAAAGTCGACGAACTATCATTGTTCTGACGGATAATTTTGTGGATAGTGTCTGGAGCCAAATGGAGTTCATGGCAGCGTACAAACAGTCAATTGCAGATCAAGTGAATAGAGTTCTAGTAGTTGTGCCTGGACAAATTCCAGCAGAATCAAAACTTAGTCCAGAATTGAAATCATTTGTTACGTTAAACACTTACATCCAATTTGAAAATCCTTATTTCTGGAGGAAACTCAGAAGTGCTATGCCAAGAGTAGAACAGCCATGTGTTAAGCCACCTAACCAGGAAGAAACTGTAACTGTTTCTAGTAGTGTTTAACGTGTACAGGATTTATTTGAACGTAATCATAGTGTGATGCTCACTAACATTGTATTGCTTTATTTTTATTGTAATCGAAGCTATTAGGTCGAAAGATATTTATACCAACACTCACCCCCACTGTAGAAAACAGGCACCCACAATAGGGTAAATGTATTAATTTACATTCCATGAGGAGTCTACTTTTAACTGAAACAACTAATAATACATCATAAAGCACAAACAATCTTATTTGTTTATTTCAAATCTTTCTTTAAAGTTTCCAAAGAACCACTGTTTGTAAACAACGGATATTCTAAACATCTTATAAATTCTATACACCGCCATAAGTGGTACTAGAAAAAATTATACCACCAAATTTGCTGCCATAATACGAACGTCAAAGCACAAACACAAATTATTGTAAAAGTACCACAAGAGCCCTTACTCAGAAATTGGGCATGGCTTAACATATGTGTTTACACCATTCCTTAAATATGTTGTTTCTTGTGATATTCTTATTTAATTATTTGTCGCTGAACATGAGGTTCACCAACGTTTTTATGAAAAATCGTGGGTGAACAACGTTTTTGTCGACATTATACAGGGAGTGTTGTGTAAGAACGATGCTTTTAACGAAACTATTATTGGTGTTTGAAATTAGGTTACTAATTATTTTAGTTTATTTGTCTGTAAATAACTTTAACATGTTTATTTTTTACTAGTGCTATTCTTTATACGTATTTTCTGTTTTTATCTTAATAATAGTAGGTTAATAATGATTATATCAACACGACAGTACTAAACAATTTTTTATTGATACTCTTGTGTACGAACAATATTTTAAGTACACCAGTCTACTTAATACACTGATATTTTCATCAACACAGTGATGTGATAGAATTTTGATATTGCTGCTCTAAAGTAACAATATTTTATCAACCAAATAGTGTATTATTAACACAATAGCGGTTAACACCTGCTATTTTGTAATTGCTGCTATAAACGAATAATATTTTATCAACCGAATAATGTATTACTGACACAATAGCGGTTAACATGACTGCTCTACCTGATGTTTTGACAGTTATTTTAACAAGTTCAAACATCAAGAACTACGTTGTGTAGCCCTCAGCACAGAAGGAGGAGATCCTAAAAATTTTGGAAACCTTTTGCATTGTGTTGGTTGGCGCTACAAAATCATTACTGTATGTATCCGTTCATTGTATCCTTCTAAAAGCATCATCATTACGAATGTTACTGATGCACTGCAACAAAATAACAAATGGCTACTCACAATCATACCTAGAATCGTATACGGTATTGTTTTTGTTTGTTTGTTTATCTTTGCCTTTAGATGTTGTAACTCATTAATAACATATAAATTAAGAGGAAGTGGACCATATTTGTGTAACGCCATGTTCTTTAAAGTTGTTTAAGTCAATTACATTCATTAGCAAACAAAAGCGAGCTCATTTGATGTGTAAGTAAAGGGTTTAACTGAACTTAAGTCAAAGCAGGAAAGAAAGAACAAACTTTTTTACTGCAAGGTTTCATATACTGCAATGTTGGTGTAGTGTTTAGTCCACGTGAAAGTGTAGATGAAAGTAGATAAATTGTGATATCTACCCAAAGCCAAAATTGGTTTGAGAGAAGCTACCAAGTTTCCAAAACGAGTGAACTTAGAAAGTAGTGATATCATTTAACGAAGAAAAGGTTATCACAAGAAAAAATAACACAAGACCACAAATTAGAAACACTGTTCCTTCAATTTTAGTTTGAAAATCGATTGTGGAAGAATAAAGATGTTATACACTCTTCTACAAACTTCGTCCACCTTCTTCAGAAGGTAAATGAAAAAACGTAGAGATTACATAAAGCTAGTTAGTCAAATTCAAAACTGCCGCTTCAATGTCTCGCCCACTGATCTCTATACTCTGTTTAAGTAGAGATTGCTACAGTCGATTGAGTTCGTTAGATACGTCGGGTCGACTAACCTAGTGATGTGCGGATAGGCAGGGCTGCAAATGTTCATCAGTGCCACTTGTTGGTTCGGAATTTGCTAATGGCTGTTGATACCAATCAACGAAGGTGTGATTCTTGGAGAAAATGGGAGAATAGAAGGATAGAGATGTTATTCCATCCAATGACGAATGGTCCACAATACGGGTGAGTTCGTTCTGGAGTTCTGGAGTTCTGGTGTCGTTCGTCCATCCTTTTTGCACCATATAGGAAGCCTTCACACTATGGACATGTGTTTCCTACTCCTCGGGACATCCAAAACATCAGCTTCGAGCGATACACCAGAACGAACTCAACCCTATTGTGGATCATTCGTCCCAAGCAGACACGGCTCATCAACATCTAGAATTAGCCAAAACCAAGTTCCTGCACCTCCAGTACCCAGCTAGACTTATCAACGCCGCTACGAAAGCAGCTTGGTGTCGTGCCAGTCAACTAATGAAGCGAGTGAATGAAAACAAGGAGTGAACCCCGACAACCCAGCAACTGTTGTTACCTACCTTGCTGGAAGATGTGACGAAGTGCATCAGGTGTTACAGCGGAACATCATTAAGTGTTTCCATAGACATCCTACCAATCTTAAGAGTCTCTGAAAAAGAAAGTTCCACAGTTAAACACCACCCCCACCCTCATCCCGATTCCATTTCTGCCTCCGCCCTCCTCGCCCCTCCACCCATACACCGGTACTCTCTCCGCCGCCGATCCAATATCCTCCAAACAGAAAACCCTGGCAGTGTTTCTACCCCAAGGTGCCCTCCTGATGTTAAACCAGCAGTGATCCCCAAGCCCTTCGACAGAAAAGGTGTTCTGTAATGCGTGCCTTGTGAGACTTGCGGGACAATTTACATTGGGGAAACGAAAAGAAAACTCCAGGAGAGAATTAGTGAGCACAAAAACGCCGTTAAAAAAGGAACAACCACAAATTGCATTGCAATGCACATTAAACAACACCGTCACGACGTCATTGGATGGAATAACACCTCTATCCTGCTATTCTCCAATTCTCTCCAAGAATCACACCTTCATGGATTGGAATCAATAGCCATTAGCAAATTCCGAGCCAACAACATTGCATTGATGAACATTTGCATCCCTGCCTATCTGCACATCACTAGGTTAGTCAGACCCGACGCATCTGCCGAACTCAATCGACTGTGGCAATATATATCTAAACAGAGTATACAGATTAATGGGCGAGACATTAAAGCAGCAGTTTCGAATTTGACTAACTATCGTATTTCTCGATAGCGTTCTGCCCGATATTGCGCCTATCGGCGGCTGAGTCACTTGTCTGCTCCTTGGTCCGGTGTCACAGTTGACCCTGAATTCAATTTCTACACGCTCACGACCTTACGTCATTAATTTACTTGCGTTCCTTTTTTTTATTGCTGCTTATGACGTCATTTGCGACTTCTACACGTTCACAATCCTACGTCATTTTCTTATGTCATTAATTCGCTAGTGTTTTTCTTTTCCTTATGAAGTCATTTACGATAACTACGCCATCTTGTTGTCATCAGTCATGACGTGTTCTTGTTATATTTAAAATTACAAACTTAAAAAATATTACTTACCTTGTCTAAATTCGGTTTTAATTAACTTAATAATATGCCGTTTTGTTAACTAAATATATTAATTTAATTTTGTTTCAATCTAAGCTGAATTAATTTTAAGACATCTCAGGTGATGTTACCCAAGTCTCATCACCTGATATGCCAATTTGTATTCCCCTTTATAACCCCGACCTTCTGTAACCTTGTCGTCTTCCCTGCTCCGTCCTTCACTTGGAGTGTTGATTTTGCTGGACGGTGGCTAACCACTGTTGTGACTTGTCATTATTTGTGGCAAGCCACATTGGGAGTGTTGTTTCCAATCATGTTCACCTTTCACAGCTGACTTTAACCACTACATAGTTTAATCAGTCTGTCCATGCTTGTCACCACCCTGCATCCTGTGGTTAATCACATGACCACAGTAAGGTATAAAACTGTACTACACACAGAAAATAAAGTCCATTAGCAAGTGTTAGTCTGCTTATCGTTCACAGTGTAAAATGTCTTAGTTCTAAGAACCTACAAGTTTCGGAGGGAACATTACAATTGGCGACGAGGAAGGAAGCCAAGACATGTAACTTTAATTTTAATCAGTTGGCCATAGCATACCAACAAGAGTGCTCCTAACTTGTGGTAAGTTAAAAAAATTTTCATTTTAGGCAAATGAATTAGTTTTACTCTCTGGTCAACATGGTTAAATTTTTCAAAATGTGTACTGGGTTTTTGAACTTGGTGTGATACTTATTGATGTAGTGTTAAATTTATATGCTAGAACCGACGGAGGCAAGTGGATTTTTAACGGGAAATTTAACCATGGTTGTGTCCTGTGCAACGCGTAGGGGTGTCACACTGTTAGCACTATAAACAGAATAGCAAGTATAAAAATGCAACTAAATTTCCCTTTGCGAATTCATTGTTGCCGTGCCTTTGCTCGGGCTGGCTGTGCCGGTGCAAAATTTGCACTGTAGTCGTTGTTCTTTCAACAGAAAGCGAGTCAGGACTGATTTGCGCCGTTTGTTTAGGCCTATCGTGTTGTTTTGTATAAATAGTTTGGAGGAACTAAATACAAATTTAAAGCCTAGTAATTTAGGTTAAAATGCAGACTGAGTTTAATTAGGTAGGCTAATTGTGAATTTAAGGCTTAGTAAATAAGTGAATCTGTTAGTCTTGAGTTGCTTCCGATAGTTAATTGTTAAAACTATTAAGGAATTGATGTTATCTAGAAACTGCCATCTAGTATAAAAAATTTAGTGTAGGCTAATGCCTATAAGTTAGTGTAGGCTTGTGCCTTAAAACTGTGTATGCTTAAGCATTTTGAGTTAAATTGTGAAAGCTTATGCCTGAAACGGGTGAGGTACAACCTGTAAAGACTGAGGAAAACGCATTAAATTACAGTAGTGCCATCGATAGTTTAGACATGGCGGGGTAAACACGAATTTATTTTCGGAAATGATACTTGGGCTAAATATGTAGATATGCTAGGTTATTATTTTAAGATAAAAAAGATACCAGTAGATGAAAAGGTTGATTTTTTAATGGCTTCAGTGGGAGCCAAAATGCTTGACAGAATCCTTAACATAATTTCACCAGCGCTACCTAGCTCCCTAGCTAATCTGCTTCTGCAACGGAAAATCTGGACACGTTAAACCTAGATGTAAATATAAAGATTATATCTGTGGGAGATATCATGCTCAAGGACATTTTACAGCCGTCTGTAGAAAAAGCAGTAAAACTAAACATTTTAAAACTGCTGAACACTCAAAGCCAGTTACGAGTGCACATAGTAAGGCTAATAGTAAACCTAAAACTAAGTATAGTTACAAGAAGAAGGTGCATAGGTTACAGTGTGAAAGTGAGTTTGAAGATGGTTCAGTAAGTGAGGTCGAAAATTCGGATACTAATTCAGAAAATTTTAGCGATTCTGAAGAAGATTACTGCCTACAAAACAACACGGTGGAACTATTGAACGGTTCAGAATTTTCCTCAGTCCCTGCTACTGTGCCGGTTAATAAAATCATTATTGTGGTGAACTCATTAAAATTCCATAAATGGTGGATGCCTGTAACGCTAAATGGTGTTAAATTGAGAATGGAGATAGATTCAGGGGCTGATGCTACTATTATACCAATAGAGTGGCACGAGAAATATTTTTCTGACTGTCCCCTCAGTCTGAGTCCATACTCAATTCATTCCTATACAGAGGGACCGGAAAAAACCATTTACACCATTAAGTTGGAAGTAAAAATTAATGGCCAAACTTAAAACCTTGAAGCTCTTGTTTCTAAAATGTACAAACCATCATTAATGCGAAAATATTGGTTGTCAATCTTTAGGCCGGATATGAATCCGTATTATGACTTCAAACAAAAGTTAAACGTATCAAAAAAGTTTAGGTTAACACTCCTACTGTTAATAGCGCAGATTTGGTTAACGAATTTCCCGAACATTTTAGCAAGGGTATGGGCAAGTTTAAGAACTTCAAGGCCAAAATAAAATTCAAAGCTGACGCCAAGCCAGTTTATTGTAAAGTGCGACCTGTTCCGTTAGCACTTAAACAAAAGGTTAACCAGGAAATTGAATGCTTGGTTGGCCTTGGAATTCTAGAGCCAGTGACAACCTCGGAATGGTCGACGCCGATCGTGATCATGCACAAACTGGGGGTCGAGATACGCATTATAGGTGACTATAAAACAACAGTTAATCCGCAACTCGAAGTCGACCATTACCCGGTTCCCACAGCCACAGAACGTTTTAGTGAGTTAGCAGGTAGTGATACGTTCAGCCTTGTCGCTCTTAAGGATGCGTTTTTGCAGATCGAATTAGATCGCGAATCTCAAGCAGCCTTAACTATAAATACTCTTTTGGGTCTTTTTCGCTGGTTGCGGGTGCCCCTGGGATTAGCTTCTAGTCCGGGTATTTTTCAAAGGGTTATGACTCAGATTACTAGCAAAATTCCTAAATGTTCCCCATTTTACGACAATATCTTAGTAAGTGGGAAGGGGAAAAAGCACGACGACTCATTACGTATGATGCTTAGTGCTTTACAAGAAAATGGTGCAAGGCTTAGGGTCAACAAGTGCAAACTATCACAACCCGAGCTAAAATACCTTGGGCACATGATAAATGCAGAAGGATTACTCACGCTCCCTGAAGTTATTGAAGCCGTGACAAATGCACCTAACCCAAGTTGCATTCAAGAACTGCAAAGTTTTTTAGGTTTTGTTAACCACTACTCTAAATATTTGCCTAACCTTGCGCACATTCTTTCTCCAGTTACCCGGCTGTTGAGTCCTAAAGTAAAATGGGTATGGGGGAGAGTGTGACCAAGCTGTCAGCAAAGTTAAAGAGTTGTTCATAAAGAGTAAGGTTTTGGTTCATTATAATCCGAAACTGAAACTGAAACTCGTGTGTGACGGGTCTCCCTACGGAGTAGGCGCGTGCTTAATGCATATTATGCCTAATGGTGAGTCGCACCCCATAGCTTTTGCATCCCACAAATTAACTAAAACAGAGCAGGGATACAGTCATTTTGATCGTGAGGCACTCAGCATGGCATGGGGAGTGAAGCGGTTTCAAGAATGTCTCTATGGTCAAAGGTTCACTTTGCAGTCCAATCAAAAGGCACTGATTTGGATTTTTGGGCCAAAGAAAAAAAGAATTCCGCAAATGGCGGCAGCCCGTGTGCAACGTTGGGCGGTTATGTTAAATGCCTATTCTTATGATTTCGAGCATATTCCCGTCAAATTAAATTTAACTGCCAACGAACTGTCTCGACTTCCTTTACCAAACAACAAAGAGTTCGAGGAAGCCGAGGAACAATACAATGTTCTAGCGTTAGGGACGATATCAAACTTGCCAGTGCTAAGTGACACACTAGTTAGTGAAATTAAAAAGGATAAAAATTCTATCAAAAGTCTATTGAAAACAAAGTAAAATCTTGCGTTAACTGTCAACAGCTCAAAGAAACAAATGTAGCAGGTCCCAAGCATAACTGGGAATATCCTCAAAAACCTAACTCGTGCTATCATGCTGATTTTTTGTGTCAACTCGATAACTATATGTTTTTAATCCTAGTGGATGCTCATAGTAAGCTGCCATTCGTACATAAAATGAAAAGCACCACGTCTGCGAAAGTTATTGAAGTACTAAATACCCACATTGCCGAATACGGGTTGTTTGATTCCTTCGTTAGCGATAGTGGACCTCAATTTACAAGTGAGGAATTCAAATCCTGGATTAAATCGCATGGAATCCCACATCTCCGGGGGCCTGGAAATTCTCCGTGGGTAAATGGGCAAGCGGAAATTTTGGTTAAGAACTTTAAACGAGTATGTAAGGCTTCGAGGCGTGACGGGTTGACTATCCGGGAGAGTATCACTGCCTACTTAACATCGAGTAGAATTACAGTAAGTTCAACTACCCAGAGTACACCAGCTAAATTAATCTTTAACCGAGAATTAAAACCTAAAATAGACTTACTGTATCCTGACCCTGTGTCGATTGTTAAACGGAATCAGCAAAAACAATTTGCTAGCACACAACATCGTACGTCAAAACACTATCATGTTGGCGATACAGTTTGGTATCGTGATTTCAGTCAAACTAACTCACGAGCATGGTCTGGCGGTGTAATTAAATCTAGACTGCCGCATCTGATTTACGAAGTACTCACAGATGAACAGAGCATCGTTGTAACCAGTTGTAACCAAGCATCGTGACCAGCTTCACATTAAAATAAATCCTGAAGTTGCAGAAAAATTGACAGCAAACGATGCAGTTGCAACGGCAAAAGTGGATAATTTCGATATGAGTAAATTTCCGAAGAATAGCGATTTTCATCATTACGCTAGCAAGCGAAATCCGATTAATATAATAATAATAATAAAAGTTTCAACCATAAATGTGGTTAGGAATTTGGAAGGGCAAATCCCACTAACACCAACCCTATGCTAACTGTCAGAAAATCATAAAAAAAAAACAATATAAAAAGAATAAAAAGATGAAAATAAAATATCGAAGCCAAGCCCGCCAAGAACAGGGTCCGATTGGTTTGTGAATTTCAGTTCCAGAGTCAGCTGATTATTTAAATCAGCATCGAAAATCAAAAGGCCTACCGTACCACGTAGATCGTCTGTAGCAATGCCGATATTGACCAATGAAAACGATGTGCTCTTAAGATCATCCGACAATCAGCAAGGTCAAAATGTCACGCACGTACAAAATCAAGCGAAAGCACCCATTTCAGCAATAGAAAAGTCTAGTGACGTCATTGATCCCGAAGTTTCCACCATTGCACCAAATTCTAGCGACTCTCCAGAGATTAGAGTGCCAGAAGGTGCGGAACTTCCGCTATTAACAATGATGTCTCCGCCGAAAGCATGTTCATCGGGAACTTTCCTATCTAAACAAAAATCAAAAAAGCGTAAGGTTGCACCATCTGTTGTAGATGCTGCAGCGCAGCCTAACTTCAATAATTCCGAACGTCCAAAAAGAGTAAGGCGAGCACCGGACAAGCTGGCAGATTATGAGACATCATCAAATTAATAAAAAAAATGTTTGAAGCCAGGCTAACTTCAACATTTGTATCGGTTATATGCAAACCAAATAAATGGTTTCATTTTAATTTGTTCCTTAAGTAGGAAACATGTGCGCGTTTCGTTGTATGTATTTGGGATAGACCGAATCATTTTAATTGTTCCCGTGTTGGGAAAAATGTTATGTTTCAGGTTGATTGTGTGGAAAATAGGTTCCACGATTTTAATTTATGTTCCTTTTCTATTTTCATATTTTCCGTCACAAATGAAACCTACTCGGGAGCATAAATACTCTCATTTGCGAGAATAACCAATTGGATCAACGACTGCTCCTACGTTAGACATCCTCACAACAGGGTAGTCGGTTGGTCAAACAAAATAAAGAAATACACTTGATGCTGAAACCTGAATTTTCCACTGAAACCTTCAGTCACAACAGTGGTCTTCACGATGCCAGTTTTCAAGCATCGTCTAATTTAAAGGATTTTTTTTCTTTTAGAAAGCGCAACATTTTCTTCTTTTCTTAATGGATAAAACTAGAGTGACTAAAAAGAACTAATGATACTTGTATTTTTTTTTTCAGTAGTCTGAATTTTTTTGTGTGGGATCCATTGTTGTGACTTGTCGTTATTTGTGGCAAGCCACATTGGGAGGGTTGTTTCCAATCATGTTCACCTTTCACAGCTGACTTAGTTGAACCACTTCTTAGTTTAATCAGTCTGTCCATGCTCGTCGCCACCCTGCATCCTGTGGTTAATCACATGACCACAGGAAGGTATAAAACTGTACTACACACAGGAAATAAAGTCCATTAGCAAGTGTTAGTCTGCTTATCATTCACAGCGTAAAATGTCTTAGTTTTAAGAACCTACAAGGTCTGGAGGGAACATTACAACCGCCACGATGCTGCTGGTACTCGTTTTTACAAACCTAATTTTTACTAATTTTAACCATGATTTTTTTACATCAGCCAACCATTGTCATGACATGATTTCCGTCACAGAAGTGATTACGGAGTGCCTTTCCCCGACAGTTGCCTGCTGTTCATAAGCCAACCCATGAGGTAATAATGAATAACTATTTTCATTTTTGTCTCCCAAAATACGTACTTCGGTCGTGGCCGAAAACTGTTTAAATCGAGGTTTGGCAAGGTGTGGGTTTAAATTCCACTCAGGGTTTAGCAAATTCCGTGCGTAATGGTTGTGTTTTGTTAACTTTTGTTCTCAGTGTGGTTTAGTAGCAATCAATTCTCGAGAAGCAAGTAAATTTTTTGCTAAACCACGCGTGTAGTGGTGAGGTCGAGGGTTCGACACCTTAATTGGCTTCTTCCCCGTCTCCCCTGCTAGGGTGAAATTAATCTGTAGCGAGAAGCGAAAATTGCACTAGCTTATAGTTCAAACCCAAACCCGTAACGAGAAGCGAATTCACTAAAAATTTCGTTGGCCCTCCTAACTCCGTTACGAGAAGACTTGAGATCCATTGCCAAGGGTTAACCCATTACGAGAGGCATCTATCATCGCTCATGCTTGTTGATGACTTGTTTCTATCGCTAGAATAACCAAAATTAATCCGTAACGTGACGTCTTTCCCCAAGTGGTGACCAAATTCCGTCACGTGACGTTCGAACTTTAACAAAACTCTGCCGTTGTTCTTGTTCAGTATTGGAGTTAACGTTTCGCTTGACTTCGCAACAGTGTAACATCGCCATAGCGTGAATTACGAGTTTGTAATCCTGATTTGCTGTAACCCCCAACCCTTTCGTTTGTCTTAACAAAAAAAAAAAAAACTAGGACACAACCTTTCGTTTACCCAGAGTTATCATTTTGGCATGTGATAAAGTGTTTTGCTTTTCAGAAGTTATCTCGTATAGTTGACTGAGTTTGCTGAAATTTTTTTGCTTTCTCCCTGATTCATAGCAGCCTTAAAACCCCGTATTGAACCCGGGACTTCAAGCGAATCTCCCCTGGGCTTTTTTTTTCCATCACCCCCGCTGTCTACTTAACCAGATATGGGATGACTATCGTTACCTTTACCACCTTAACAGATTAAGAGCGATAAAACTAACTTTATGTAATCTCTGCGTTTTTGCATATACCTTCTGAAGAAGGTGGACGAAGTTTGTAGAAGAGTGTATAACATCTTTATTCTTCCACAATAAATTTTCAACCGAAAATTCAAGGAACAGTTTTTCTAATTTGTGGTGTTATGTTATTTTTTCGTGTGATGTCGTCTGGTAACCACAGTAGCCACCACCTGCCGGTATTTTCATATAGAAGAAATGTTACCAACGATAACTTTAATAACCCGCTAACTATGCACACTACCCTCTCCATTAGTGCACTTGACGCATTTCCTCCACTCTCGACATTGAGGCAATGGATGCGAACCTTAAAGGAACTTCTCAAACTGTAAAAGAAAAAACGTCTCTTCTTGGGGAGGAGGGAAGGAATCAATCCACAGCTCTGTGGAAGTCTAATTAGCATAGGCTGTTGTGGGTTGGGGATGGACCGGCACCTGCAAATGTGTGTGTTTGGGTGCAAGAGTGCTCCACATAACAGTACTCTACTCATGCCCACTGTACCATACAGTGTATTTGACTTAAACAATAAACTACCTTTGTTAAGTATGACTTTCGTAGTATTACACTAGTGTTGAACTTGTAGAGTATATCTACCCCAAAACAAAACTTCTTAAGAATTCCCGCCAAGCTGAAGGTCGTGTGAAGTCGTGATATCAAACGCCAAGCTCTTTTACCAACTAATCCCACCGAGTAATGTTCGAAGGTTAAATGAAATATATGAAAATTGCTACCTGCGCAATTTTCAATTATTTCATTTAACATTTGAAGTATTAGTCGGTGGGGTTAGCTTGGCTAAAGAGCTAAGCATTTGATATCACGACTTCACACGACTGAAAAGCTTGGTGGGAATCCTTAACAAGTTTTGTTTTGGGGTAGATATCAGATAGTTTTGGTCCAAATTGCTGAAATCCACTTTTTTCTTAGTAATTATGAGATGGAAACACCAATCCAGTTTTCTGGTCCATTTATTTTTTTGTTGGCTTTTGTTAGATTTTGAGGACAGCAGTCGCCTTTTTTCATACGATAAAGCACATCTTCTTAGTACTACAAACGCACGAATTTAATGTTCAGTTTGGCATTGTTGAATAACAACAATGTTTAAAACAATGTAAAACAATCAATTTGGTCGTTTGGAGCTCCCTAATCCGTAAACCACTTGACCAATTAGGAAGGTCCATATAAAAAGGGCATATCTATAAAGCAATACATATAAAATGTGCTAAAAACCAGCTTTATTCACCGCATGGAAGAATTTATTTTCGTGATACAAAAAAAAGCGTCACTAGTAGCCAGTAGTAAGTAATTAGGCAAATATCAACGTTATTCACGTCGTCTTGTCAACAAGTGAACGGTAAGCTAAGAGGTAGTGCAACACCTTTGGTTACCTCAATCTGACTACTAGGTGGCGCCAGCGTCACAACGTATTTCAGTTACGATCTTAGTTCCACTGTTTCTCAGTTATTTTCCAACATAATACAGTCAAACTTGTTTCTAATGAAAGAGAATCGAATTGCCTAGCGAAGTGTGGAGGCAAAATTATCTAAAATATATTTTTCGTACTTTGGAGCAATATTTTAAGGTTGACTGACTGACATATAAATAAAAACTGTAAACGTACTTTCCATCCGATATCTATGAATTAAATCCCTTTTTTCATTAAAAAGGTGTAACTGATTTAAAATTAAACAACAAAATACCATAAAATGCAGGTCTTGTTTGAAAAAATCGTATCTACAGGGTGTTTAAAAAAAAATGCTACACGCCAAATTCGAATTTTATTAAGTCCAACAACCATTCCCCGTCGCTATAACCCTTATCCCTGACCTCAGTAAAGAAATCAAGAAAGTTATTCCTGACCTCAGGAAAGAAAACTTTTATTTGTATTTCAAATAGGAAGTGGCCATTTACAGGTACTATACCTGTAAGTAATTGACTATTTACAGGTACTGTATCGGATAAGCTACTGGCTATTCACAGGTAGTGCTCAAAAAGTGAATGCACCAAAGCCAACATACTTCAGTAGCACGAAGCATCCGGCTGCATTGCTGTCTGAATCGTAGTTTGATCTTCCAGGCAAATCATTATGAAAATAATTAAAGACTGTAATGAAGGTTTTCGAGTAGTAACTATTCATTCTCGTTACTAAAGTCCGCAGATGTGCGTTAAGTCACGTCTTACGCGTAATTCCAGAGCTGTGCTACGAGAAAGCGCCTTACAAATGTAAATTTTGCGGGAAGGCTTTTGAGTTACAGACTCACTGGTGGCCAAGATAACCAAATCTGTAATCACAATTGATGTTAACCACGCCAAATTTAAGGAATCTGGGCCAGATTTTTGCCTGAAAACGTGGACATTAGGCTATCGTTTCGAGCATAAAACGTTGCGTGTTCATGAATACGAAACCAATATCGCATAATACCGTGGCGCCATCTGTTGTCATTTTGTGTCATTAACTTTTAGCATTGTTCACTGGTGATTGAGAGCGTGATTGATTGGATTCTCGAAGATTAATTTACGTAGGCTTAGCTAACGTTCACGTTTTTGATAAATTTGCCTTGTTCATGGTTTTTAGTCATTAAATGGGCTTTAAAGCGCAGTGTGCTTAAACAATCTTCGACAAAACGCCTAATAAATGAAAATTGTGTGGGAAGGCGCTTAAGTTACAGACTCAACGATTATAACCACTCGTGGCCAAGACATCAAATCTCTAAACATTCTCACAAACTGATGTTAACTGGGGCAGATGTGAGCGATATGGGCCAAATCTTTACCTGAAAACGTGAACTTTGTGCAGTCGTTTTACGCGTTGCAAAAGCGGATTTATTACACATTTATACGAATGGAAAAATTATACGACTGTACAGTGGCGCCATCTGTTATCAATTATATCGTTAACCGTTACAGATTGTTCACTGGCGCTTGAAAACTTACCATATTTTCTTAGGTTAATTTACCTAGGCTTAGCTAATGTTTACTTTCTTGATAATATTTGTTTGTTCATGGTTTGTGCATTCCTTCGCTTGCTGCAGGATTTAACGATATAAAAGACAACAGATGGCGCCGAGGTTGCATCGTGCGATTTTCTTTAAAAAAAAAATTAGCGATAAAATGCTGTTTTCGTTAATATCTAGCCTAGGCTTATATGGATTTGATGAATAACCACCATGCCTGATCAGTTACGAAATTCACACAGTAGAAAGAAACTATTTAAATGTAATGTGTGTATGCACGATTTTTCGTCTTTTGTCTAGTGCGCTGTTATGTTTTTACGAAATTGCAATTAATCGAATTCATTTGGGTTTCATGAATGAACATGTTGTCGATCTGGTTTATGAGATACGCATGGAAGTGAAAAACCATTTAAATGTAATGTGTGCAGATGAGCTTGTTAGTTGTTACAAAATTTGTTGGCAGGGGGTGAGAGCAAAATAAATTTAAAAAAAAATTGAAAACGAGGTCCCACAATTCAGCTAGGGGTCTGTCTAGAAGAAGGGCTTCCGAAAAAATAATTCATTTCCAGCAATTTTAGTACCTTCAAAAAGTTGTGAAAACCAAGTTTCTCAATTTTTTTACTTGCAACAAACGCTTTGTCTACTTTAACAAATTTTAGTCCTAATTTTTCGAATCTGGAGATGGGGTACTCCCCCAACCCCCACACCCCCGGGTGCCACACTAGTTGAGTCATAGTGATTGTTTTTGATCGCTTAAAACAAAGTTAACTGAAACAAGCTACTGCCAGCCTTTCGTACGAGCTTGACTGTATATTTCATGTTAAAAAATCACATGCCACGCACACAATGTCAGCTCGATGCTTTTGAAAGGTTTGTCGTATGGCTATTGACAGAATAAAAGCACTAAAAGTAGTTAACGTTATAAAAAGCCAGCAAGTGCACATGTATACATTAAAATGCGACGTTTCGGGATTTATCATCCCGTTGTCAAGCAAAAATATTTTATAGCATAAGCTACAGGTCAACAAGATACACTTAAATGGTTTCCCATTTTAAAGAAAGGCAAGCCAGAGCAGTAAAAGGTAAAATTAAAAAGTAAAAATCTAAAAAGTGAATCCCAGTCAGCGCAAAAACTGAACTGGGACGACCTCTCCCTAACGAAGCAGGGAGAGGTCCATAGCGATTCGTATGGCTATGGAATTTGATGCTTCCTCGAGTAAGGCTGTACTTTAGATATTACTGGAATTTTCAGGATTTTCTTAGACGACCTTCAAATATTCAGACAGATCGTACTTTAATGTGAAATCAAACTGCAATAATCGAAATAATTATTCTTTATGTGCCTAGCATTAGTAAATAATGAGGAAGAACACAAGTTCAGTAGTTTTATGGTAGCCAGTTGCTTGTAAACATAGTACCTGTAAATAGCCAGTTGATTGCAGGTACTCTACCTGTAAATAGCCAATAGCTCACCGGTACAGTACCTGTAAATAGTCGATTACTTACAGGTATAGTACCTGTAAATAGCCAGTTGTTTGCAGGTACTGTACCTGTAAATAGCCACTTCCTTTCAAATAAATACCGAAAAGTAACAAAAGCATGTGACAGCCCTGGTTGGTGGGGGGGGGGGACCAAAACA
>JAHWFP010201258.1:63885-77948 GCA_023313725.1 Lithobius niger | reverse complement strand
TCCACCAGCCAGCTTGCTCAGCCACATTTGTACAATGCTAAGGGGCGCTTTATAAAACTTGGATATCCTCCGGGACTCCTAACCAGGATGATGAAAAAAAGCGCTTTTAACGAAGGGACAAAAACGACCTACTGTGCAGAATGATGTGACAAAGACCAAAAAAGTCGGAATTACGTACCTAAAAGGAATGAGCGAGAGACTGAAGGGAATTTTAGAAAGAAGAGGCTTCAAAACCTTTCTCAGGAATGACAACAACCTGAAAGATGCTCTCCGTAAGAAGAGAAAGAAGGTGGAGAATGTGAGTGACCAAAATGAAGTGTTAGCTAGGGTTAAAAATACGAGAGAAGGTGTATATTGTGTGCCATGTGATGGGTGCGATGCTGTTTATATAGGTGAGACTAGGAAGGGCGTCCGAACGAGGGTAGGACAGCATATGGTTGACACGAGGAATGAAGTGTATAGCAACAGTATCGCTACCCATCACATGATGACAAAGCATGATATTGGCTGGGGAAGAACTACTACACTTCTAAAATCAAATGTCCCACATGATAGGCACTTGAGGGGACTGGAATCCCTGGCGATCCAGCAACATGTTAAAAATGACGCCGTTTTGATGAACACTCAAGGCCCATCCAATCTGGGAATTCGTTTCCTCCTTAGAGATGAGTTTTCCAGGCGACTCACGAAGCAGTGGATGAACCAGCACGATAAATATAGGAGGCCACGCCATGCAGTGCGCAGATTTCGAACGCTGAATTCCACGGTGGCGATGTAGTTGACAAAAGTTTGAGTTGTGTAGGTTAGGCCTGATGAAGACAGACGTCGTCGGTCTGTTGAAAATTTGCAAGAATACTGGTACAGTATTTTGATTCTGAAATTGTGCGTAACAATCTGTTTTCAACAATCAATTATCAAGAATAACGAACTCTCAGAGTAGAAGCCGTTATGGAATTTTCAATGAGTTAGCCTACTCCCTATAGTAAACTAGTTCTTCCTAAGTGGCCACGCGCTAATCTTAAAATTCGTCGGCATCGCCCAAGTATTTCCATCCAAGATGGCGTCAGCAAAAGTGTGTAGTGTTTTTGATACAGGAGAAACTGCTTTTAGAATTAGTTTATACGTGCAACTTACGGTGTAATTTCCAAAGGACACTAAAACCACAAAACGGAACAATACCCCATTGTTCGCTCAAATTTTCGGTGATAAATCTCAGTGTACTGTAAATTACGGCTTTTTCGAATTACAATACACACCGATTACCGGTTTTTGCAACATACGGTTAAGAACCGCCAACATTTAACTTCGAAACTTAAACGCGACTCCACGTGAGAAAGTTGAACTCGTACACCCCTACCACAGTTGGGATATTAGAAAGTTCTAAACCAATGTAAAACACATCACAGATAAATTGTAATCAACAAGATCGTCGTTTTGGCGCAAATACCGGTATACACAATTTGACACAACGTAAGCCTGTGTCAAAAATTCAAAACAAATCCTGTAGTTTTTAGTGAGGGTTTGCATAATTGGCAAAACTGTGACAATAAAAGCAATGGATTTATTTGCATTCAATGCCATATATCGTTCATTCTAAGCTACCACTGTTCACAACTTAAGAAAATTTTGGTTTCAAGGTTGTTATTGCAGTTGCCAATAGCGCTCAGAATGAAGTTACTAAAATATGACAAATCACCCTCGCCACTTGAACAGGAGTGACTGAAAATGGTGAAGGTTCATCACATGTAGGCTTAAGTCCAGACTTTATAAAATTCCTCATAGGTGGACACATTTTTGTTGTCCAAAATCTGCCGATTTGGGCACTAATTTTGTCACGTGCTAGAAGAACAAAGGTAAGCTTAGGCTATAGGCGAAAATTGGCTCCGGTCACTAGTCAGGTGGCGATAAAAATGCCATAAGTAGTTGGCAACTAGAAACTAAATAAGGAGATTATCCGCACACACTTTTGGAAACAGTGCCTTTGTGAGAGACTGGCCAAGACGTCAGTACAACTCTTGTTAATTTCACAATGTCAATAATGCTCAATGTCACAAAACACGAAAATTTGCCAATTTCGCAAGTTTTCGACAGTTCAACTGGAGATGGCAGGAAAAATGTCTCCATACTGTCTCCTTAAAGAATCTAGCTTGAAGCAATTAGGTGTTTTGGATTACATCCGACTTTCTGTTGTCATTTGAAACATGCAGCTATTGTGGCCTCCCATATTGGTCAGGTCGTTTCCACTCACCTGTGAGACTGGCACTTACTAGATACTGGATTCTGGGTGTAGAGGGGGCCTGAATTTTCACCAACTTTCTTTCTTTCTTGTGTACTTGGATTGCCAAAGATTCGAAACCTCTGAGATATTTATCTCTCGTCGAATTCAAAACAATTAGTGGTTTTGTATTCTCCCACTCAATGAATTATGCTGCGCGCCCATGCAGTGGACTGAGACGCTAGCTTTCTTGTCTGTATTATTTCTTACGTCCGCCATATGTTGCCGTAGTCCATTCCTCACTCCCTTGCGTGTATCTCCGACATACAGATAGTTTGAAAAAGTTTTTTCGTCCACCTGCAGTAGAACTGTCGAAAATGTGCGAAAATGGCCAATTTCCGTGTTTTGTGAGATTCAGTACTATCGATGTTGTGAAATTACCGATTTTCTGAATTCTCACAGCATCATGTATATGCATATTGTTAAACAACTGTTGTTGCAAAGTTTAAGTCAGCTTCAGCACCACTGCAAGGCTATCAATGCCTCTGTCCCTTTTTCTACAACTATGATGGTGGCGCAGTCCCAAAATTTGGTAAATCGGGTGTCGGGGGTTAACAGCTGTAGGAGAAAGTTAACCTCTTTTTGGCGACTAAACTTTTTACAGTTACCGGCCAGCCGGCCTATAAATAAGCAAGAGCCTGAATACTGTCAACACTCCCCCATTCCTAACAGAACACAATGTATGGTTCTGGCTAATTGTCACATTGAGACAATTGTGACATTTCATGTATGGAAAGGACTGTAACTTAACAAGCGTGGAATACAAGCTACTGAAACCACTTTAATGTAAGCTTATACCGTATTGTCTCGTGCTTGCACACCACACCACATCCATCCCAAAAACAGAACTTTTTGCCACTGTCTGTGACACCAATTGTCAGAAAAAAATTGTCCGCAGCTAAAGTGATTTTATCATATGGTTTTAACCACATGTTTATTGGTTTGGTTTTTATGGAATAACTTCTCAGTGCTTTACCCTAATCGTCTGGCTATTTCACCAACGGAACCGTCTTGTCGAGACGATCAAAATGGTGTATTGGAATGTCAACCAAATCAAACAAAAATTGGCAAAATGGTAGAAATTTGTCCATGGATGCCTTCCACTGTCCCGTCTTGCTGATTCTGCTATAGGGGCGTACACAAATGAGAATTTACAAAAAACTAATGTGCATACAAACCGCACACTGTTTTTAAAGTAATCCGTAAGCTAAAGATGACAAAAAATGTGAAAATGCTAAAATAAGTCAGTCGATAAACAAATAGTCTACTTCATAACTAACTAGGCCAATATCTGTAAAATAATGACAATTGGTCGAGAAGCTAACAAATGCTCAGTTCCATTCGGAGGTGTATACTTGCAGAAATCCGCTTGCCAACTGATAACTAAACCGGGCAACTTGGTGATTAAAATATTCCTAACGTCTAATTTGGCTATTGGATTGATAAAAACAAGTTTGAGCTGAACTGAACTCATTTCACTTCAGTTCATGGATTTTTCATGTTTCAATACACCGTTGGTTTTTCTGCCAGGTTTACAATGGTCCAAATCCCAAGCTTCTAGCTCTTATTGTTCAGACGTTACAAAGCAAAAAGATTCTTTAACCTACAAAGCTATTACAGTATCGGACATTAAATTTTACCAACTTAAAAAGTTGGCTTCGCTGTAGTGCCCGTTTATGCAGTACTTTCTCCTGTCAAGGAATTGCATTGTTGGTCATTCACTGTTTCGTTTTCGGTAGCAGGCCGACACATGCTTAAGACGGGAGGCTCCTTTCTGTTTCGCACGGCAAATCAATTTAAACTTAAATTCACAAATTTAAATCTACAAATAGGGCATAAAATGATTGTGGGTAATTTTAATTGAATTGCATAATTCTTTCAGAAGTTATCGTGGCCACAGTCCGACAAATGCTTAAGACGGGAAGCTCCTTTCTGTTTCGCGCCGCAAATCAATAAAAAAAAAGAAACAACAATACCAATGCACGCACCATATTTATTTTCACTGGCTACTTGTTGTTTGTGATGAACCGTGAATGCAACAATGAAGTAGCATCAGCTCACCAACTTGTTCGAACCATAAAAAAAATAGTTCGCTAACTTCGCTGTGCGTGTAAGCTATTGTTGCACCAAAAACAGTTAGGCAACCCTTCCGAATGTCAATCCAGTAGCAGTCGCCACTTGGCCAGTAGACCTTACAATGCATTCGCCATTTCACAATTTTTACTCGCCACATACCAAATACGTCTTTGTACGATGAAAGGTTTCTCTGATTTATGCATTAACAAAATTGTGCAATTTTCTTAAACTCCAGTATTATTGCAGAAAATCCAGTTATATAGCCCTTATAAATCTGAGCATAACGCCGCAAACCGTTCGTCTCTAACTTATACGGTTCCAGAGATACCCCTTTTTTAGTGGCATGCTCTGTAGCTAGTCGCCGATTTGGCGAGTAAGGCTAAATTCCAAGTCGCCAACTGTTGATTTCCACTCGCCAAATGGCGAGTGGCGACCGACATTGGGAAGGGTTGCAGTTAGGTGATGAGATGCAAACTGCTGCGGCTTTAGAAGAGGGTAAAATTTAATGTCCGATAGTGCACAGTTAAACCCTATCGTAAACAAAACTGACAAGGGTGAAAGAACCCACTAAGTTTCAGCCACTCAAAGTAGTGACATCAGAACAAAAATGGCTGCCACCGAAAATGTTTCTCTTAGATAGACAGTATTGTACGATTTTATAATTTTTTTATTAAATATTATTGAATTTTCGAAGAAACACCATTAATAAAAATACTGAAAAAAATATTTTGTTTCTGCAAATTTCCTTAACTTACACTACATTTTAGTTTGACAGAAACAGAAAAAATTAATAAATGATAGAATACACCTGTAGAACTTTGACAAACAAGGAAAAAATATTTGAATATTTGTTCGAAAACTATCTCTCTATTGCCCTTCGGAAACATAGATTACCTGTGTTTTTGTTGCATCTTTTCCTGAAGGATGCTCTCTCGCTGGAGGATTCTTGAAATCGTCGCTAGATGGCCAGCTGCGCAACCCGGTCTGCGCATGCGCGACCCCTCTTATAAAAGCGGCTCGGCGATTCCCGCCTGCCATCTTTTTTTTCCTCCACGCATCAAAGCGGACACTTCGCTCTACTCGCTTCCAGCTTCAACATTAGCTGCGCTTCGCCTACGCGCTTTGGAAAGCCCAAGTCTGCTGTCTTCGCCCTCAGTTCCAGACTGCTGCACCTGATGGCAAGATCCAGATGTTTGGCCAAGCCTTCGCCCGGCACGCCTACGCCTCCCAACCCGGAAATTTTGGTAGATGCTTCGCCTTCGCCCCTTCCTTCACCTCCACCGTCTTCGCACCTAGTGCCATCACCTTCGCCACTTTCCCCACCGATTTCTCCTATACCTTGCGGCCAACCACACCGGAATACTTCGACGTCTTCCCGTCACCTGACAACGCCCACTGACGTCCCCTTAGATTTATCTTCGACTTCGTCGCAAAAATCTCACTCTTCGCACCGCAGCCACACACTCTCAGCCAAGGAGATTCACAGACTATGAACCATGCCATCAAGAAATTCAGCTACAAAAAGAAGCCTGTTCTTCCTTTGCCACGATCTGATTCAACAGTCTACACAAAGACCTGGCTTATCTCAAACACAACAGCTGGACTATCCTCAAAATTGCTTCGCTCTAAACCGGCTTCCAGCTCAGCAAACCCTTCGTCTTCGCCCTCATCCTTAGCTTCGCCAGTTTCTGCACCTACCCCTATGCCATCTTCAGCTTCGCCCTTTCGGAAACCCTAAACACCACCATCATACAAACGAAGACTTCCTTCTTCATCATCTTCTTCATCCTCTGACACACAAGATGATTCGGATTTGTTGGACACTGCTTCTGCACTCAACAACTCCTCTCCGAATTCTGCGTCATCACGACATGCCCATTTCTCTAACGATGACTCTGATGAAGAAATCAATGACGACGAAACTTCAACCATCCCCCTTCGTCGCCTATTTAAAACAGTTGAAAAAACTATACCAGCAGCCTTCCTTTACAAGCCACCACCTGATTCTGCTACCCCAACAATAAACCGAGGCCTTGCAACCGGTTTTGGTTACTGCCAAAGAGACCAAAGAATGAAAAAAAAGAAGATTGCTAGGACAATCCACAACCTTGCTAACCACACTGCTTTGCAATGGGGGCACCCTTCTTGAAAAAGGTGAACCTCTCATCCTTGACCAAGAACCACTATCACCACGACCAGGCAAAGAAAATTGGTTTTTCCGCCCCTTGGAGATGGTTCAGCAAATCCCAAAAATTTCGAAACCTACAAAGAGAATGAGTTTCTTACTTCTGAAACCAAGCTGGATTTTGGATCTTACTTGTTCATCCCAAGAAAGTTTGGGAAATCCCAAGAATTCCCTCTGCAATCATCAAGGATAATGACAAGCAGCTACGTTTCGGCCTACGTGCCGCTTTCCAAGCCGACGTAATCCACACAGTCATCAACGCCCTATACGAAAAACTTGCCTCTGAATCAAGCCGAACAGAAGCAGCCCGCTTATCGGACTTAAATCAACCAACTCTTCAAGAAAGCATCCTATGCAACTTTCCATTCCTTTAATTGGCTCACTAAGGCACTACTAAATTCCACTCTTCTGCAGCGTGAAGCTGCCCTTAACACATCCTTAAAACTCAACGAATCAACTCGACACAGTCTACGGAACCTTCCAATTCATGAATCCCACACCTTTTTCAACGGCCAAATTCCAAAGATTGCACCACACCTAAACATCTCAAAGAAACCAAAGGAATTCAAACACAAGCCAAGAACCCATTTCAATTCTCAACAATCATTTCCATCAAAACAATGACAGGAAGACCGATCCTCGAACTATAACTCAAAAAGCTACAGAGAAGACACCAGAAACTACGACAATCGGCCCTTTCGTGGGAAAACATCCTATCGAGGAAAAGAAACAAGCCTAACAGAAGCTCCCCCTATGACCAACGAAGTCGCCATTCTTCCCCAGGAGCTTGCAGTACTATTTGACAAACATCACTACCAGACGGCGGACGCCTACGCCACTTCCTACCTGCCTGTAAACATTAAGTAACCAAAGATCGTTTTATCCTAAACATCATTGCCAACGGTTTTCACTCAACCTTCACATCAAAACCACCTCTAACGTCCCTTCCACCCTGGCATTTAACACCACACCCACCAGTGGAACTCACGAAATTCTCACCCTTCTGGAAAAGAACGCCATCCGGAAATGCCCAAATCACTCTCGTCCAGGTTTCTACAGCTCCATCTTCCTCACCCCCAAAAAGACCGAAGGAAAACGTCTCATCTTCAATCTACAGCCTTTCAATCGTTACATCGAAAACGAACACTTCAAATGCACACTATAGACACAATTCGTCAAACACTCCAACCCAAACTGGAAAATCTCAATAGATCTCACCGACGCCTACCTTCACATTCCGTTACACCACGCAACTCTGCACTGCTTCCGTTTTCTATACGACGGATTAGTTTACGAATTCCAAACCCTACCTTTCGGACTAAGCGCCGCACCAAGAATCTTCACAACCATTCTAAAGCCAATTCTTGCACACTTACACCAAAACCAGATCTCAACCAACGCTTACCTAGACGATTGGATTCTAAACGACAAGTCACTCCCACTTTTACAAACAAATAGGGACTACACTCTAAAACTACTGACAACTGGGATTCACCATAAAGTTCCTAAAATCAAGACTCGAACCCAGCCAATCCTTCATTTTCCTTGGAGCCCACTTTACCTTGTATCTGCAACAATCTCACCATCGCAGGAACGAATAGAAAGAAAGCACCATCCATCCAGGCCTGTCGCAAATTCCGCAAAAAAAACAACCACACTTTAAAAGATCTAAATTCTCTGATAGGAAAATTGGATTCCATGGCTTCACTTGTCCTCTACGAAAGATGGATGACAAGACCATGACACCACTTTCGCATAGACCTTTAGGGAACGTCAAAAGGCAAAAATATTACAAAACCAACAAACCATCTCTTCCCACACGACACTCTACTATGGTGGACCGATGCAACAACAATCTCAGCATCTGTGCCACTACACGAACCTCAACCAGAGCTTCACCTCTTCACAGACGCATCCCTCCACGGCTGGGGAGAGCCCACATTCTGAACCAAGAAGCATCCGGAAAATGGGAAACGAACAACCAATCCCATATCAACTTCCTGGAATTAAGAGTCATCTGGGAAGCCCTCAACTACTTCCAAACCTTTGTCAGCAACAAGATTGTACAAATCCACACCGACAACATGACTGCAGTAGCTCAGCGGTTCTCAAACTTTCTCAGGTGGCGGACCGGTAAATGTTTTTTTCCGTTGGTGCTAGGGACCGGTACCTTGGGGGACAGCGTGAACCGGCCGTGGGGGAGGGGGGGGAATTCGATTTATAACAGAAATTTATATAGCGAAATCGAGGTGTAGAAATAAATTCAAATTCGTCTTGTCGCTTACTAACCACTGTACTCTCTTTTAAACACCAACACATACCAGCCTGGAGCGCACAAATGATAGAGCGGCAGTATGCCGGGGTAGAAGCGCATGTTGCTACATAATTGCAGCGAGTTACGTTATCGTTACCGATTGTAGTTTTTGGCGGTATTGTTTCTACAACAATAGTAGCATTACTTTCTCATTCATTGCTTAAATTAGAAGGATGCGTGTTCACCCGAATGTAAGAATAACTAACACTTTGATGAAGATTGTAGTAGTGGACGTTTGTTTATCTGAGCGTTTACGGTAAATTATTTTTTTTATTTTGTCCAGGTGACCGCGGACCGGCGCCCGACTGCTCGCGGACTGCCACCGGTCCACGGACCACACTTTGAGAAACGCTGCAGTAGCTGACATTCGAAACGAAGGCGGCTCTCATTCTCGCACTCTCCACCAAATAACATCCCAAATTTTCTCCCTTAAGACCCTGAAGACAACAATCCTTCCCTTACATATACCAGGGAACAGAAATGTCATCGCTGACTCTCTATCTCGCCAATCCCCACCAACAGGGGAATGGTCCCTCAAGAAACCAATCTGTGAATCGCTCTTCGCCACATGGGGGAAGCCAATGATAAACCTATTCGTTACGAAGTCCAATGGCAAACTTCCCCAATACATAAGCCTCCTTCCGGGCCCACAAGCTTGGGGAATATATGCCCATCATTCTCATGGAAGAACCTTTATGCTACCTTTTTCCACCATTCAAACTTCTCTACGCTGTTCTCCAAAAGATCTCAACAACGGAAGGAATCTTCCTACTTAGTAGCACCGAGCTGGCCATCAGAGCCATGGTTTCCCCATCTACTAAATCTCCGAAGAGACCACCCAAAAAAACTACCAGACCTTCCAGATCTGCTTTCTCAATGCAAAGGGACTCTATTCCACCAACACACCCACACCCTTCAACTGCACGGGTGGCTACTGTCATCGAACTACTCCAAGAGACAGGAATTCGTCCAGAGCAAGCAACCCGAATTGCCAGCAAAGCCATTCAAAACTCAACAAACAAATTCTACGACAACCATTGGAAAAGATGGCTTCATTGGTGTATCGCAAGGAAAATCAATCCAGTCAATCCCTCCATAGCATTGAATTTTTCGACACCCTTTTCAAGCAAAAATTAAAACCTTCCACAATACTCGTCTACAGATCCGATCTCAACTCCGTCTTCAAAGCTGCAAACAACCACCAACTAATCGAAAACTACAATATAACACTCATCAAGTCCTTCGAAACGAAACACCATCAATAAGGAAACCATTCCCCGACTGGGATCTCACCATCGTTCTGGACTCCCTTCGAAAACCACCATACGAACCCATGCAACACATCGATCTAAACTACCTAACAAGGAAAACAGTCTTCTTAACAGCTCTCGCCACTGGACGATGTTGCAGTGAGATACAAGCACTATCCAGCATCGACCCAGCCTTCTGCTTTTTCTATGAAAACCCTTCGACAGTCCACCTTAAACCCCGAACATCATTCAGGGCTAAAACACAAAAAACATGCGAACCAACAAAACTAATTATAATTCCGGCACTAACAAACATCACCACCGATGAACCGGAAAACCCTTATGCCCAGTACGAGCTCTTCGTTACTACATCAAGCGAACCGAAAACCTAGAAATCCGTAAAGGCCGCAATCAACTATTTTTCCCCTTCAAAACATCCTTTGGCGAAACGACAGCAACAATGATTTCATCCTGGATTAGAACTGTCATAAATAACGCATATGAAGATATTGCCAACGACCACCCAGATGTCAACATCAGCGCAACGGCACACCAACTAAGGGCAATCTCAGCTTCTTGGGCTTTCCACAACACGATCGCCATAGCCGACATGGATGCAACTTCCTGGAGAAATCAGACCGTATTCCCCAGTCATTACTTCCGGGATTGACAAGACAAGAAACTGGATTATACCGTCTGGGACCCATTGTCGCTGCCAGACAAATAATCCATCCTCCTTAAGCACTGAAAACAACCAAATAGATGTCTTGAAGCCGATGGCCTGAAAACTGATGTCCTGAAGCAGAAGCAAGACCCTTAAAACAAACGGCCCTTTTCAGGGCCACCAAAATTTTCGAAAGAGAACCAGTTTCTTGTTACTTCTGTTTTCAATAAAGTGCGAAAATCTCTTGATTTTTTTGGAGGAGCCAGCTCGCAACCCTAGGGCAACCAGTCAGGTGGACCCCTCCGCCAGAGTTGACGAGGTCTGTTGAATGCAACAAAAACACAAGTAATCTATGTTTCCGAAGGGCAGTAGAAAGAGTATTTTGCCGCCCTCCTGCCTGGTCAGCTGAAAATTGTTTCTATTGCCCGAAGGAAACATACATTACCTGTACCCGCCCTACCTCCCTCTTGTGTCACCACCTGACTGAACGAGAGGGTAAAATAGATGGCAGGTGGGGATCACCGAGCCGCTTTTATAAGAGGGGTCGCGCATGCGCAGACCGGGTTACACAGCTGGCCATCTAGCGACGATTTCAAGAATCCTCCAGCGAGAGAGCATCCTTCAGGAAAAGATGCAACAAAACAGAAGTAATGTATGTTTCCTCCGGGCAATAGAAACAATTTTCAGCCGGCCAGGCAGGAGGGCCAGCAAAATACTCTTTTTTTTCCCGGGCGGCCCCCGCACCCTGAAAATGTCATTGTTCGAGCAAAGTGTTTAGTTAGTCTAACAGGCATACATCTCTCGAAAACTCGATCAATAAACCAAAAGAAAAAATAACTGTTACTACTTGCTTAGATTTTACTGTCACTTGGCAAAGTTAGCTTATCGGCTATTCACCCTCAATAAAAATTATCATTAAGCTTTTCGTACTCGAGAAGCCTACGGAAAAACAAGGATAAACAAACAAAAAAAACAAAAAAAAATGCTCGCTAGCAAAGGCACATGATGTTTTTTTTTTTATGGCAAATATTTTAATGGGATAGGCTGCTATTAGCTGCTCAAGTGACCTTCCTACTGAAGGATCTTTGAGAGTAAGTTTAAAACTTTAAATAAACATGAGCTCATTTACCACAAAATAGGAAACTATAAAATTAGACAAACTCTTACCTGCATTCCGTACCCATGGCGGATTCTTTCCCGTAGCGCCAAATTGAGACATAACACTACCTGCCTGGGTACTCAGTCAGAGGATTTGGGTCTAACAAAAGGCTTCGGATGCTGAAAACACACAAGACAAATAACAAATAAACACCTTTCAGTTTCAATTTGGTACCCTAATTTTGGTTCCATAATAAACTTTTTAAGTCGAACACGGAAACACAAAATTAGTCAACCAAGAAAGCAATTTTCATACAAGCTTTCAAATTTACTGGTTCAGAGTTTTTAAAGAATCACTAATGTTGAACCTAGCCTATTTATTACTGGCGCCTAGCTTGCTATTTACAAATCATTAGGCCTGTGAGTTGATTGCGATCAGAGAATATACCAACGCTATGATAACATTAATAGGCCTATGGGGAAAAGTCAGCAGACTATATTAAGGCCAAACAAAATAAATTGTTTGGTTTGCGTTATGCAGTTAAAAAAAAATAGGGTCGGTCGGTTGGAAAATTTTTTTTTTACAAAATCAGAAAGTTTTTACTTCAAAAATTGTAATTTAATATTTTTTTATGTAGGCTAATAAAAATATATTCAAGTTCGCAAAGCAACATTTTTCCTTTTTCCAGGAAACATTTGAACCATTTTTGTATCGCAGGATGGAGTGTCAAAATAGGGAGGGGGATTTTTTTTCCTTGGGCGGAAAAAAAGTTTAGGGTCGGCTCGTAAAAATAGGGTCGGTCGGGTAACGCAAACCAAACCATTTTTTTTTGTTTGGCCTAATGCAAAATTTGTAGAGATAAATTCCAGAATGGAAGAACTTGTAGGCCTACCCAGTTTGTTCACCAAAATACTTTGAGCAAATTTCTTCCATATTTTTCCCAACAATTTGATTCCAGAGTCAAAAACTCCCAAACAGTGAAGAATATATCTTAATAGGAAAATATCTTAACAGGAATACAGTTCCTAAAATCTTGCTTGTCAAAATATGCGAGTAGCCTAACAGTCCGTTAGTTCCTAAAGTAATCCCAGTAAGCTATCCATGTAAAAATGTTGCTATGCAAAGCATTATCTTCAATTCAATGCAACTATTAGGTTTTTGGCAATATTTTTGCATTTTTCAAATTACACAAGACAATAAAAGCATTCGGAAATCCACGATCTAGGCTAATACACGTCCCAACCCAAACAATGGTCCTTTTGAAGTCATTTACGAAGAAAATAGGAACAAGACACTTTTATGTAGGCCCTAGGCTAGCCTAACTTCATTAGTACTAATTAGCCTGACTTAACAGGCCATTTATAACATTCTGTTTCCATTTAGTAAGATTTAGTGTTGCACAGTATTAAGTTTTTGCAGGACGGTACGGTACGGTTCTGAAAACGGCGGTCTACGGTAATATCACGGTAATTTAGGAAATAATTTTGCGTATTATCCACTTGAGCACAAAAGAATCAAATATGGCTCTTTGCGTTTCATTTTTAGCGGGACTTCGCTTTCTTCTTGATTGGACGTTATTATGGCATCGACAACACAAACTCACTGGGACACGCTTGTTACTGAAGAGCTGCTCCCCCACCCCCTCCAACACCCCCTTCCGAAATGTGGGCACTTCATCTGCCTAGCAGTGGGATCAGATTTCACTCCCTCGTGCAAATTTCACACCTCCGTATCGGCGCCTATTTGTGCGAATTTAGTTTAAAGAATTGCTGCCATCAAAAAGAGAGTAAAGCTAGTTCGTGAATGGTCGTCAACATCGCGGTAATACTGCTGCTACGGTAATACCGCGGTGCTAAAAAAGGAACGATACTGATACCGTAATTTTTTTTTACCGTCCATACCGTGAGTACCGATTTACCATGCAACACCACAAGATCGGACAGTTATTTCGGTCGTTTGAAGCCCGGAAGCAGCGGTGCAGGAGAAATGGACAATTTTGGTAGTCATCTCAATAGTAAACTCCTAGGTTGTTTTACACGCCATAATCGACACGACAACGAGCCATGGCAGGGCATAGCCTACGAGATCTTGATATCCACCACCTCGCCCCGTAGTTGTTGGACAGTGGCGGATATAGAATTTTCTGAAGGAGAGCAAAGTTAAAGGATCGTTTACATTGAAGTGTACAACTCATGATTTA